>BMAU01002582.1:0-27943 GCA_019973935.1 Trichonephila clavipes | reverse complement strand
AGTTCTGAATTTTTTTCTCTTGTTGATCTGCATAATATATTTTATAACCATGTATGAAATAAGTGATTCCTGAAAGCAGATGTTTAGCCTCTAGCAGATGGTAGTCTTTATACAACTGGATGCTAAGCTTATAGAAAGACATATTGTATTGTTGCTGAAAATAACTGATATATACAATACGCATAGAATGAAGTGAGTGCCTAGGTTTGTAACAAATACTAATCATAATATATTCAAGGTAGATTGTAAACATTTGTTGTTTATTTAATCTCCTAAACATTGCAAACAAATCAATATTTGCATTGTAGGTAATCAGAAATTACCGCCAGACAAATGCTGGTTCATAGTTATTATTGATTATAAGAAATCCAGAACACCCCAATCTGAGCTATGGCAGCTGCTTAGATTAAAGTGTGGAATTTGTTTCTAGATGTGGAAATGCCACAAAAGCAGTCAAAAGTGTTCAAGCCGAATAGTTAATATTAGGAAATAAAAAATACAAAAGCATCTTACACACACATATATAAATCTCATAGGGATAATAATGTGTTATTCTTGCTATTAGAATGCTAATTCTTTTCTGACCTATTCAAACATGTCATTTTATATATGCCTTATAATTATTAATTATGAGAAATCTAGAAACCAAACTTAGCATCCCATGTATATCAAGGAAACGTCTCTTAGATAGAGCTACAAAAAAAGCAAGCTACGTACAAGCACACATGTTCGCAAATAAGGTCACTTAATTAAAATTAGGAAATGTAAAAGAGAAAATCATCCGACACATTTAAATCTCGTTCAGTCACTGTATTATTGCTATTGGAATGTCAGCTACTTAACAAATTCAAAATCTCATTTTTGTTACAAGCTTATTTTATTGGAACAGCCAAAATAAAGATAAGTATGTATTCTTTTTTATGAATAACAATTCATTCTGTATAACTTCAAAAAAAATTTTATAACTAATTTGAAACAATTAATGATAGGAAAAATAAATAATAATTGCCGAGATTTACATACCTTACGTGCCTCTCTGGCTGACTGGTAGGTGAATGAAATCAGGCAAGAGGGATGCCATGGCTTCACCGACTCGGCAAGCACTCACTCAGGACATACAGTCGGCTGGCTTCCGGACATGGAATAAGTCAGCAATTACAACAGCGTAAAATCGCTGAGCCACCAGAACTTGTTCCTACCGGATTTAGGGCATTATTACATGGGGTTTTGCTCTCTAATTTATCTTCAATTAGCAGAGTCAAACCCTGCGACACTTTCTTTTGTCAGTCGGAATCTTCTCTGAAACCCCATAATCGTCCAATTCCTCGAACAAATTGCTTCTTCACAACTCAATTTTCTCGACTCCTTTTCTGGTTTCCAGTTTTTCTAAAAAATCTAATTGAGTAACAGTGGAAACTTTCTGAATGGTATTCATCTCGTAAACTAAGAATCTATCAAAACCTCAACCTTACTTCAAAAACTCTGCAACGAAAACGTAAACACTCGAAAAACGCTTACTGCGCATGTGCGGGTTAAAACTAATCCCGGCTGTGACACTCTGCAAGGGTTTTTTAACTCGAACCGGAGTTAAGTTATTAACTTGCGATGGTGAATAACGTTTTCAGTGAAACTCCGGTTTCCTTCTTCTAACCGGCGGTCAGGTTAGCGGTGAATATGGGCGTTAATGTCCGATTCTTTGAAAAATAAACTTTTGCAGCTTTTTACATTCATTAAAAATCTCGGGCCCAATCTGCATAATAAAAACACGGAGCTGAAAGCTCATATTGAAGTTCAAAGGTTAAGGAAACATTATCGGAAAAAAGAAAAACGGTTTTTTAAACTCGCCATCTAGTGCTTTGTAAAAAAGCTTCTCGATACTGAAATAAAAACGTAACTAACCCTGGATCACAACCGGTGTGATCAAGGACTCAGAGGGAGGAGTGAGTAAGCTCAATCACATATTTGATACCGTGGGTTGTGGGAGAGGAGAAACGCGTAATCACATACACTGCTGGACAATTGCTAAGGACGGATCATAAATTGCTATGTAGCATAACATTAAGCGAGACATGAGGCCTAGTAGGATAAAATATAGTTGCCACACTGTTCAGACATTAGAATAAAGAATATTTATTGTTCTGGAAAGTACAAAAGCTGTGAAACATCTGAAAGAAAAAAATGTTCATTTGATCTGCGTACGGAGAAATGGAACAATGCATCTAAAAGTCAGCAGGCACCTTAAAGAAAGGTATCAGTACGGGATATGTCCACCGTGGAGTGTGATGCAACATTCCACACGTCGTGTACCATACTTTGCACAACATTATCCAGCAGCTGTTGAGGCAATTTATCCCATTCCTCTGTGAGTGCACGGATGAGGGTGTTCTTGTTTGTCGGAGGATAGTTTCCTGACCAGCAACTTGCCTCCCCAAAGCATCCCACACATTTTCAATGGGGTTTAGATCTGGAGAACGCGCTGGCCATACGAGACGTTGAATACCCTCGCTGTTCAGACAATCCTGAACAGCGAGTGTTCGATGACATGTTGCGTTGTCGTCCATAAAAACAAATTTATCACCGACAGCACCACGGAAAAGACGAACATGAGGAAGTAGAACTTCATCAATGTATCGTTGGCCCGTCATAGTCCCATTCGCAACCACATGTAGGCGCGTGCGGCCATTGATCATGATGCCGGCCCACACCATGATACTGCATGTCGGATATCGGTCCTTTTCCTGGATATTTTCTGGACGATAAGCAGTACCACTCTCGCGCCAGATCAGTTGGCGTCTACAATCCGATGACAGACTGAACTCTACTCCTCATCTGAGAATAGTACGCATGCCCAGTCCTGTTCAGTCCAATTGTGATGCTCACGACACCATTGCAAATTCAGGCAGTAATGGTGCCGTCTGGTCAATGGGACATACAATGCCGCCAGGTCTCCGGTGTGGTGGTAGTCCTCCTCCCTTCAAACGTCTGGCAAACAGTTTTTCGGGAGATCTCTGCTTTCCCCGAGGCAGCAAGAAACCGATTTGCCAACGCCGAGCTGTGTTGCGCCCGCCCTTTTTGCTGATACAGGACGATATATCTGTCTTTCTGCAGGCGTCGTACTTAATACACGATCTCCCCCGTGCCGTCTACTACAGACATTTCCAGTAGTTTTAAATGACTTCCACGCCCTGAAACAACGCTGTGAGCGATGTCGAACTCCCTTCGGCAACATCTGTTATTTTTCGCCCTTCGATCCTTCCACAACTCACACGCATAAAATCATCTATGTGATGTCGGAAGACATGCCAAAAAATTTTAAGTTCGTCATTAAATCTTTCCTGTAAAACTTGACTTGAAACAACAACTGTCCACACGCGCTTCAAACCTTTAAAAGCTCTTATGAACGCTATCACGTGATGAAGAAAGTGGAAAAAACTGAATACTTATACTTCTTCTTACTAATATCCCGCACTTATTCTAATTTTCCACATTTTGCTTCCTTTCATTTTGTGGTTGCTATGGATGATAGTGTTATCCGTCCTTAGCAATTGTCCAGCAGTGTATATGTCATCATGGTTCTGAACGGGTTAAATATTTTAATATTACACATGATTCTGAAACCATTCAAGAAGAACTTACTTTTCCTATTCAAATAGTTTACAAAAAAAAATGTGGACTCCATTAAAAAATCCGCATCAATATTTTAATTATTTATCATATAATTAAATATTTAAAAATTAATTACTCTAAAATATTAGGCGTACAGCTTTGCTTCTGCCGTTTTGCAATAGATGGCTGTAGTGGTAGTGGTAGTCCGAGAAATAAATAGATCGTAGATGTCATACAATAAAAACTTAGGTATTTGTAAACATAACACGATCTAAATATTAGTCGATTTGTGTCTGCATCATAAAGTTATTCTCGATTAAACATGTCAGCTTACGAACCAAATTCACGTCATTTGCGGGAGGTTTTAATTTTCTGCTTTAATATGAAGAAATCTACGGATGAGGCTCTTCGAATTTCTCAAATACATATGGTGAGGCCACTATTAGTGAAAAAACATGCCGAGAGGGGTTTCAACGCTTCAATAAGGGTTATTTTGACGTCGAAGACCAGCCTGGCATTTGGTGGAACCAGCTCTGCGTAGTGTATCATGTGTTGTTAAAACCGACTGAAACAATCACAGGTGATCATTATCGAACGCAGTTTTTGAATCATAAATGTATAATCAGTTTTTTACAATAAAGCCTCGAATTTCGGAAAAAAACGGTGGAAGCAAAGTTGTACACCTAATAAAATGAAATATTTGACAAAATTTTTAAAATAAAAAAAATCCTTCGTATTTAATTTAATGAAATCATAAACTTATATGGAAGTAGTTATAAAACTTACAATGATATTTCTTTGTTATCAACACAATTTCAGGCTTCCAAAGTTTTCTTGAATTACATATACTTATTTCTGGAGAACAATAATAAATATTTCTGTTTAATCCCCAGTAAATAGCAGACAAAAACAAAAACAAAAAGAAAAGCGATTTTTTCACTTACGTAATGCCTTACGAGAAAGAAAAAAAATCGTTATTTTAAATAATTTCTTCCGTTTTTAGTGCAAAAAAGAAATCAACAAACACCAGTACATCCTTCTTTTTACTTGAGATCTAATTCCCTCTTCTACCAAATTTTGTAAGTATTAGATGCAAGGTGCCTGACCAGTGTAAAAGCATCAATTTTGATGAACATGACAAAAAAATTTTATTTGATATTTTTAATATTTGAATTTTCTTCTTTCTAAAAATACCTTACTTTTTGCTTGTACTCAATTATTTACGAAGTTATAGCAGTTTTTATGTCAAGTGAGAACAACAAAAACGAACCGGAAGTTAGAAAAGGAAACCGAAAGTACTTTGAATTTGAAAGATTTTTACTCATTTTTAGAGTTTTATTGAATTTATTTATAAAATATTAATTTTGGTAACATTAAAACTGAATATGGTGATATTTTTAAAAATTATTTTAATAGTTTTAGTAAAATTTGTCAACATCTTTACAGGTTTGTTGTCATTTTTCGATTTGTTTATGTTCTAGCTACTCGATTCTTCGCTCCTCGTTTAATTTATTATTTTGATATATTTTATGAAAACAACTGTCTTTCTTAAGACAAAATATTGATTAATCAAGATCTGGGAGGTCTAAGAAGTGCCGATTTACTGGAAATCGTTATACTATTCGTGCCACTATTAATGAGAATGATGAAACATCTGAGCTCAATTCTACTAGAATCCGCTAGTGCCAAAAGTTGGAATCAAGCCATACAAGTTTGAAAATTTTCTCAGAAAGATTGTTTGAAACTTCTAAAGACAATAGAATTGTCAGCTGGACAACTTTGATTTCATTTTTTGCCATAGTTTGTTGTCCTGATTGTTATTCTCAGGGCTTGAACTTATGGAAGACTCTGTCAGTGGATTATGCTCACATATATGAACCTAAAAAAAAAACTGCTCTTCTTTAAGGTTTCCCTACGACAGAGAGAAGATGAAAGGTTCTTGTCTTGTAAACTCTTTAATTGTTTTGGGGCTAAGGATAATCGGGAAAGGATTTTCAGCTGGTAAAAAGTTATGTGCTTTCCTCGGTTTTACCGTTCCTGTCAAAACTTGCTTTCCGCAATCAAGAAAGAAAACTGTTGAAAGCAACTGAACACGTTGCTCAAGAAAACATCAACGCTGCATTGAGTGAAATCAAAGGCTCAAATAGTTTCACTAAATGTGGAATATCCATTGATGGTACTTGGCAACGCAGAGGCTACTCATCTTTGAATGGGTGTAAGTGCCATATCAGTTGACACCGGTAAAATTTTAGACATTGAAGTTATGACGCAATATTGCCACATATGCGCGAAAGGCAATAGCCAATCATCGAAACATGTATGTTCGAACTATAAAGGTTCCGCGGGGAACATGGAGGTTGTTGGAGCCTACCGTACATTTGAGAGATCAAATGTGAGGAATGTACAGTACAATGAATACTACGGAGATGGGGACTCAAAAGGATATGAATCTGTTAAAAGCTTTTATGGAATTAATACAGTAACCAAACTCGAGTGTATAGGTCATTTACAGAAACGTGTAGGGAGGCGGTTGCGTCAATTAAAAAAAAACGACGAAAGGTTTGGGAGGGAAAATAAATTAACTGATAAATTAATCGACAGAATTCAGAACTATTATGGAATAGCTATTCGAAGCAATGTAAGGTAATCTACAAAAGATGATGAGTAGTGTAATAGCTGCATTTTTCACTGTGTATCTGGGAAAAACAATTCATTGCATGGACAGTGTCCTGAAGGATCTGAGAGTTGGTGTCGTTACCAAAGGGCAAAAGCAGATGGGAGTCCCCCTCAAAGAAATTGAGCAAGGACTTCCTAATAAAATTATAAACCAAATAAAGCCCACATATCTAAAACTGTGTAATGAAACTTTGTTGAAAAAATGTCTTCATGGTAAGACACAGAACTGCAATGAAAGTTATAACAACATTTTGTGGAATATTGTTCCCAAAAATATATTTATTGGACTGGAAACATTTCGTTTGGATGCATTATTAGCTCTAATACTTTATAATTCTGGTTATGCTGGTATATTATCAGTAATTCGAAATGTAAATGGTTCCCTTCCTGAAAATGTTGCTCAAGAGTTACTTAAATTTGATAAACAACGGATTTCAACATCTTTAAGACATTCTTTACCGATTGCGAAATTGTCTCGAAAAAAAAGAAAAGCAGCTAGGAAAACAAAAAGTACTAAGGATGAAAAAACAGGAGGCTTAGTATATTCATATGGAGGGTTTTAAAGTACTTCTTTGCAGGATTTTTATTCTAAAATTTATGAAAACTTTTGTGATAAACAATATTTTTCAAGAGTTTTTTCGTGAATGTTTACTGGTAAAACAACACAAATATATTTTGTATGATATATTTCTTAACTTCTAAAAAATAATATGGAATAATATATATTTGTTTTTCTATGTAAAATATTTTTATTTTTAATGCAATAAGGTTTTTTTAAAGTGCTTTTATACGTCTAATCTGTATTTCGTAAACTGTGTACTTAGACTTTAAGAAAAAGCTTTTTGACACTATAAAATTGTTAAAAATATTAAAAGATAAAAGTTTGAAGAAAGTATATAATATTCATAATTGCTTTGAAAATGTTTGTTCTTTTGATATAGAGAGGTTTTAGGTTTTTAGCAATATAGTTTTTTAAATTTTGAATTTTAAATCTTTAAATGCATTTTCTCTGAAACAGATTTTTGATATTTTACAACACGGTAAGCATGATATCTCAAAAAGTTCTGTAGATAATTGTCTGTAATTTTGTGTAATTGTGCATTATTAGAGTATGTATGCTGTGACCTAGGGATTAAGAAAAAACAGCATATTTATCTTTTTTATGATTTTTTTCTGTGTGATAAATGTGAAATTTTTGAAAAATTTGCATTGTGTGCACTTTTTGACTTCTAGTTCAGTAACAAATTAAAATTTTTCAAAGATATTAGGCCAATTCATTAGTAACTGTTTTTTGAGTAAAATTATGTGGGTTTTTTAAAATATTATGCATTAGAATTTATTTTACTATGTTTAACGTAACGTACAAATAACGTCTAATTTAAACCTAAAATTGGCCATATTTAAAAAAAAAATACATTGAAAGAAAAATTTTTTTGCTATTTTTATTAGTTTTCAGTTATAATTAAACAAAAAATGAGTTTAAAAATAAATTTTCAGCAAAATTTCAAAAAAATGTCTTTGCAACTAGTCAGGCACCTTAAAAGAAAAATTGCAAGATCCAATAGCTTTTTTTTTTTGCTTAGATAATATTATTTAAGTGTTGTTACTTAAGCCAAAACCTACCATTTACAGGTGTTTTGCTTTCTGGTTAAATTCTGCTTTTTCTGTACGGAAACAAAGCATTGAATGGATATTTTTTCTGGAAATTCCATTGTTTTATTTTATTGTTTGTGCTTGTTGAGAGATTATAATAAACTAACTTGAAGCAAAAGCATTATTCATAAGTAATAGCTTCATACTTTTGACAGATTTTTTTTGTCATGGATATATTTCAAGAAATATCTAAAACATATTTTGCTTAGTATACAAATGTCGGCATTGATTATATTACGTCTTAATACAACACAAGATTAAAAAAATGCATCATGGAAGAATGGGTAGAATGTATGTTAAGCGATAAATAGATAACGAATTGTTAGGTAATCAAAATAATTTATTTGCAAAAAGATAATTTTAATGCGTAATGCCTATCAAGCGTACAACAATCATACTATGCACAAATTCATTTAGCGAGCTGATGCTATCCGGAGTTATGGGAAATTGTTTGTTCTATAATCCTCCGAGAAGAAAATTAAAGCTGATACTACTTTTTTGTTATAATTTGTATTCATGTTTACATTCACTCATTTCTATTTATTATTTGGGCATGTTAATTTTCTGCCTTTTACATTCAAATGTATGTTTCTGTTAAACCATTCTTTACTATGAGGCCCAAATATAATGGAAGAATTTTAATTTTTTTAAAAAAATTAACTCGTGTGAAGAACGTGTACTTCAGGTATACTCATACCCCAAAAAAATTCACAAACAGGTTTTTCGTCATAATTTTAAAATGCCACCAGAGAAAAACTGATAGAATTTGTGTTTTATATATTTTGAAGAATGAGTAATACAATACTAGCTCTCAGTTTAGAAAAAGATGTTGTTTAGCGTTAGTTTTTGCTGAACTACCGGAGTGATACCTGCATATCTGCACAGGATCACAACTTGACATTAAGTGCATGATGACATATTACGATAATAATTCCTCAACTTGCTCGTGACCTTTCCGAGGAGAAGTCTAGAATTTCTAGAGAAACAGTCTACAACCATCCTGCAGAGACTGGCCTTTACACTCGGCATTCAGTCGGTTGCATCCTTTTGACTGTATCCAGCAGGAGAAACTGGATATATTGTGGAGCTGAAAGCATCAGTTGAGGAGTTCATGCTCCTTCCAGCGATGAGCAGAAATGTACCAGAAAAAGTGATTCTCGTTGAGTTTTCATCTGGAGAAAATGAGAAGCTCGCTTTCATCACTCCTATGTAACAAAATGACAGTTTGGAGGCAAATGAATCCTTGTGTGTGTGGCCTAATGTTGGACAGTCGTATACCACTATACGTTTTCAATGTGAGTATTATCAACTCAGAGCGCTACAGGAATGAGATTCTGGAAGCCTATGTGAGGTTTTTCTGGGTACTATGGGCCTGGACTACATTTTTATAAGGGATTGAATATTCAACACTTTTAGTGACCCTCGAGGTCACCGGATCACAATTCTATTGGATATGCTTGGGGTGGTCTAAGGAAAGACTTTTCTGAGCGTAGTTCCCCTTCCAAGACCCTACAGGAATTAAAAGTCACGTTTTTAGAGAAATGGGCTCTGTTGCCAGAAATACATATTAACACCCTCATAAACAGTATGACAGCTCATTTTCAGGCTTGAATAGTAGTACGCAGTGGTCATACTCCATATAAGATAGACTTTTCCTGAGGTAAAGGTATTATCTCTGGTTCATGATTTTACGATTTCTATCTTATATCACAATTAAAATATTTTCTATATTGTTATGTTTTTATATTCTTTCTGACATTGTAACATGTCTCTGTGTAGCATTTCGTAGCAACACAGCAAATAGTTCATCAGTTTTTACATAATTTATGTTTATGACCTTAATTTCGGACATGAGTGTAATATTCAATATCCAAACAAGTCGGTACCAAGATAATCATAATCTTTCTCGACATATGATTAGCTTCAAAGCAGGCCATCGTAAACAGTTACTTTTCTGGAATCTTTTCCCCACCAATAATCGTGAATATGTTCTTATAAATATTGAATCATCCAACGCTGCATTCATAGTTCAATGGAATGTCCAGAGTTGCTGACTGTGGACCCGCCAACACGTTCCTTTTGATGTGTCGATCCATAAATTTCGTAAATCCTTCTTCGTTCCATCTGGTTAAAATTTTGCGCACTGTAGCCTCAATGTGTGTTTCTATTGCCAGATCATGGAAAGATTATTAAACTAAACATAACCCTACAGTTTGAGCTTTCGTAAAATTATGTGATTTCTAGGACTGATTTTGGTGTCATCATATTATTCCCTAAACGACAGGAAGTAGTGTATGTCTGTTCATACGCCATTACCTGCCCTTTTATTCCGCGTAATCAATTTTCATAATAAATCATCTAATTAGTTCAGTGATTCTCAAAATGTTAGGGGCGCCTCTGCGGGGGTGTGAAAAGCCTACGCGGGCAGATCAAACATATAGAAAAGTTAAAAATAAAATGAAAATTTATTAATTTATTGAAAGGAAGATAAACCAAATACATTCTGACATAAAAAGAAAATATGTGTTTTTATAACAATCTGTCCTGATTTAAAAATTAGAAAGGATAAGTAACATAATACTTGTCCTATGACTTACAAATAAAAATAAGAACACCTATATGTTAAAATTAACATGCACATAAAATAAAATGTAATGTCATAAATAAATCAATAGCATATCACCATCAATTTAGAATTTTATGATATATTTGCATTCAAAAGTACAAATAATATTTTAGGAAATTGAGATTACAACTGAACTTTCAAAGAACATAAATTCAAGAACTTTTAGATTCCTGTAATTAAAATAAAAAGTTTTCTTACTATTTAATCAAGCCAGAAAAAAAAATATTTCCTTTGCAAACAGTATCACTCGGGTATTATAGAAGCAAATAAATCAAACCAAATAAGGCAAAAAATAGTGGACAAATAACAAAACAAAAGTTACCAATGTAATGAAGTTACAAAATCAGACTAATTCACTGACTTGGTGTTTTAACACCAAGTCAGTGAATTAGCAAGTAGTTTAACCTTCAGACACGTTTTCTTCCTTTATTTCATTTTGAAAAATAAGGATAAGATGATCAACTCTAATTTCTCTACCAACATTTGTGGAGAGGCTTGAATAAATTTAACTAAATAAAAAACGCTAGACTGAATTTCCTTAAAGCACTTTAATAATTTGAGAACGTAGGTCTGCTGCGCTCACAGCATGAACTAACTACAACTGACGTTTCACGCCATATTATTTCTTACAACGCCAAATTAAGAACAAAATACAAATAATAAAGGCAGTCTTAACAACATAATCATCACAAAGTTTGGGAGAGCAGTCGTTAAAATTGCAGTGTAAATACTCTCAGAGAATGATTCTTTGCTGATCAGGTAATTACTTTAAAATTATCATGACCCGTAAGGAATTAGGGTATTTTTAAAACTTGGGAAAAATGAATACAAGACAGTCCTTGTGGAATGGCCGTAGTAAATTTCTTTGTTTGTAAACAGTGAGTAGATATAATGTATCGAGTGCTTCAAAGAGGGACATAATTTGTTTTCAGTTTTTTTCTTGTAAATAGTTTTTGAAATATTAACTGAGATGACAATTGAACGCTTTATTGCAAACATGATCTAGAGTAATTGGTTCATCATTGCCAAAATTCAAATATAGTTATAAACAGCATTAAAATACATTAGGATATATGCGGCCGAAATTGTTAGAGTACTAAATTTCTTTATACTGTTATTTTAAAAGAAAAAATGTTTTTAAGTAACATATTTCATGCATTATTATTATAAAACCTTGAATTCTAATGTTAAATATCTAAAAATTCTAATGTAATAATGTGTTTATCTAATGGCAGAGTTTCACAAAAAATCTTTTCATTTCAACTGTCTTATTTCTTTTCTAAAGAAAGTTGATCATACTTTTCACATATAATCACCATAGATGGAGAAAACAAGTTTTTACTAGAGGCTGTCTTCGCGTAATGTTAAAGAATAGGACCCCGACTTTGAACATTAGTTTCAAATTTTAAAGGAATCCAGCTTTAATATTATACCCCGTTTGTGGTACCTTAAAAAAGCATATTTCTTCGTATTACTATTTTATTTCAAGTTATCCATTTTTTATGTTAAAAAACTGTTTCACATTCTCTCACCTTTTCCATAATTATAAATGAATTGCCTCTTTACATGTTAAAAGAAAAAAAAACTTATAAAATATATTGAAATTTTGAAACCTCTATATCATAAGCCGATGTACACATTACAAAACAGCGTATTTTCATTGAAATTGAAACTTGTTTCTGTCTGGAAATGTGCTTAGTGTTTAGTTCATGCTTTAGTACAGTTAGGGAAGAGAGCCTTGATATTTTCTGAAAAAGGAACTAAACGAGAAAAGATGCAATACAAATACGGTACAAATTACAAAAATATATTGCTAAACGGTTATAATTTACATTGATCTTTCAGTAGGATTCCCTTGACTTCCAGTCTGTCAAGGTCATACACATGACATTGTAATTCTCACAATGCTCTGTGTAAAAGTCCTGGTTCAGGTAGATTTGTATGCACAAAATTTCTGTAAGAGTCCGTTACTTCAGAAACAAGTTATTTATAACACATTATCAAGATATCAATCCTGTTGCAAAACACATTACTTTTGTTTGTTTATCATCATCATATTTGCCAATACAGCCTCTCATGGGCCAGTGCCTTCTCATTTGAAGATTCCTCCATAATGACCTCTTGTTTACTTTTGTTCTTAAAGGTTTTTTAATTTGTCTATTCACATAGTTCTAAAATATTAAATAAAACCGCTTACTTTTTAAGTTTAAAATAAAGTTTTGTATAATAATACTCTGTAAAATGAAAAACAAAGCAAAACAAATGCGTGTGGTACTTCTTAAAATTTTTATTCCTAGAATAAATTTTAAAAAAAAAAGAAATGTTATCTTTATTATGCATGAGAAATATTTCTTTTTTGCATCTGTCTTTGTAGGATGCTTTGAAACTTTGTAGTTTAATAATTTGTTATATAATTTTAAAAAATCATATTAAGTATAGTATCACATGATATTTAAACATGACGTAAGTTTAGTTTTATTTGTGTGCACATATAAAAGGAAAATGAATGATGTCACCTCATTGTTCACTGATTATTCTAAAAGCTAATATGTGCTGGGCAAATATTGAAAACTCTTGCTAATTAACAATGCCAATAAAGAAGTGAACCAAAGACTGAAAATAAGCAAGTATAAATATAAAAGTTACACAGGTGAATAAATATAAGGAATAGTCTAATTTTCATTTGTAACAGTCACAGAATCAAACACAACATGAATAAATTAGCATAATTGCGTAGTCCCATGAGGAGGATAGTATGAATTCTATTTTTTACTGTGTGTGGGTGTTGAACACAAGAACTTTAAGAAGAACTTAAGTCATTGAGGCAAGCAAAAGTCTTTAATTATAGTGAAATCTAATTGTGGAGGGAAAAAATAGCGATTTTGAAACAATAGAGATATTTAGCACTCATGATTTATATAACTTTGCATGTGGAAGAATTATCAGAAAACTGGATAAAGGAGCAAATAGTTATGTTACCAGATAATTCAACACCGCACACTAATATTTTGATTTTTCTGCGTGTTTAATAATTATGAAGGTATATCTCATTGGTATCAGGAAGTAAAAACCAGTTTTAACGAAAATATAATCAGATCAGTTCTCAAACTTTCAGTATAGTTGCGACCCAATTTCCAATCATATTTCTTATAGCACCCCCTCTAATACAATAACAATGAATTGAATGCAATAGTAATAAATTTTGACGCTAAAATTGCAATACGACCTTTATTATAATCCGTACAAATAAGTATTAAATTTGGTATGCATTACTTTTAAGAATAATATATTTAAACTTTTTTTTAATAATTTTTATTTTTGTACAAATATATATTTATATTATTACTATACTTAATTGCAAAGTTATACATTACTTATAAGTAATATGATAAGTATTATGTTACTCTTATCCTCCTAATTTTTAAATTGGAAGAGATTACGAAATATTTCTCAATTAAATTAAATAAAATATAAAATAAATATAGAAAAAAATAACTTAGAGTGTGTCAATATCTAATATTAAATCTTCCTCTTTGAAAAATGTTGCCTGCAATATAAACCCAGGGAGTCACTATTAATTATTATTCTTTTCCTTAAGTTAGTTGGAATAAAATATTTATCAAATATATTGTGTGGGCAGTACTGATACATTGATAAAAGCATATTATAGTAGTTTAAATATGTATTTTATTTTTTATTATGCCAGAATGTATTTTATTTTGCTTCCTTTCAGTGAATTATCCCCTATTTTTTTAAATAATCTTTTATTTTTGACCTTTCGATATGCCCGTGCTCCCCACGTAGGTTTATTACACCCCTCTAGGGGGAAGCGCCCTACAATTTGAGAACACCTACTTAAGAATGAAGTGTAATTATCTCCATTAATTTATTTGTTTAAATGACCAAGGAATTAGTTTTTAATGCGTATTTATTTCTTCAGAAAACAAGCTTGGGTTAAATAATTGTTAGATGAAAATAAAAATGTTATGTAATATAATGAAATATTCTAATATGTTGGAGAAATTTTTCTTCAAATTTAAGATGAATGTAATAGGTATATTTGGATAAACTTTATATGAAATCTGTAAAAAATACATGTTAAATTTTTTTTTCAGATATGTCATACCTATTTTAGACTGAAATATTCTTGGTTTATTTTGAAACATACACGAGAATCGTTACAAATTGTGAAAACAGAACCACTCTTTGAATTTGAAAGTTATATTTCCGTGTAAATTTTTTCAACGAAATCTTTTTTGGAGGAAGAAGAAGAAACAGTTTGAAACAAATCTCTTTTTCAATACTTCGCTAAGAAAAGGAAATGCAACCATCTAAGCCACAAGTTTCTTTTTCTTTCCTTTCTTTTTTTTTCCATGCTAACTTTCTATTTTGGGAACATTCACAAGAAAGGAAGAAGATTGGATGAAGAAAAGGGTGAAAAAGGAACGGCAATATATTGAACAAGGAAGGGCCAATTGAGTCAGATCGAAGTGATCTTGGAGCTCGTTCCATGCTTTTTAAAGAAAAAGATATGGATATGAGGCCAGGTACTTGAGCATTAATAAGTCGTCATTCTCATATTTTTGTCGAACTGATCTGAGAGAGAACTTACTTCGATCTGAAAGAGTTCTTTTGTTATTCTAATTTTTCTGTGCTTGAGTTCTTTGGAGAAAAAAATGTATCATTTGCTGCTACTTCAAACATCTATTATAATACTATTTTTCGACAAAAGAGACCGTGTAGCATTTCTTCGATTTCATTGAATACAAAGCAATTGCTAACGGGTATTTCACATAGTGTAATTTCTTCTCTTTTTTCTGCATTTTTCTCTTTTTATTCTTATGGTCCTAAAATACATATTTTCTCTTTTTATTCCTGTGAATTTATTTATTTTTTACTTTAAAAAGTAATACTCTTTGTAGATGAACTAAAAATATTTTAAACCAAAATATGTGTGTGTGAATATTATATAAAATTACAGTTCAATAATTTGTATTTTTAAAGTATGAACACTTTTTGTAGACTACTTTAAAAATCTCTTATTTTTTTATCGGCTTAGAAATAAATACTTGTAGGTTTCAATGAACTTGACTTCATTTGTTAACATTTTCAAATTTCTGTCATTTTTAAGGTATCTTTCATTATTAAAATGTTTGACAGTTTACAGCTTGTATTTCAGGTATCATGTTTCTAATGAATTTGAAATACTAAAATTAATTATAAATGCTGGAAGTATATTTATTTAGTACACTTAACTCATTTGGTTCTCCGAGAGGAAAATGTTGATTTAAGATCGAGTAAAAATATAAAATTACTTTGAATATCGTTTTTAAACACTAAAATTAGGTAAATGCCACTCATCCGGTATAGTTATTAGTAACGCTGACTGCGGTGCCGTAGGGGGTGGGTTGGAATCCTGGGTAAGGTATAGATGTTTGTGTCTTCTTTGTGATGTGTGCTTCACGCTTATTTCTTTGTAAGCTTCCGTGTGGTACTTTGTGGTGCACCGGGTTATAAGTGTTCTCAAAAATAAATAGGAAAATAATATATATATATATATACTAGCTGTATATCCGTTCTTCGCACGGGTGAATTGAAAAAATTAACAATATAGACTGAAGAATAAAGGAGTTTTAATGAGTTAATTTTACGGTAATTGTAAATTAAACTTAAACAAAAAAAAAGATTTTGCATATCTCAGCTGAATAAAAAAACCATGTTTGCTAAATTTTAAGTCTGTAGATATAACAGCTGATAAAAAGGATTTTTTAAAAATTTATAACGTCCTGTAACTCTCTTGTGGGTCGATTTTTGAAAACACCTTTTATCTCACCTTTTCCGCATCCGGATATTATACGACCTTCTATAACGTTTTTTTTTTTGCAATGACACTACTCGCAGCCTAGTGCCATTGCAAAGTTTTGGTGGGTTTAAATTACGGAGTAGTATGAAGGGCACACCAATCTTAAGCTCTAGTTTGTGAGGGGATAGACCAGGCACACTTATACTGTTTAAAAATTCTGTTCGCTTCATCCGGATTGCAAACTGTATTGATGGAAAGGTACGTTTGTGATTCGCCAGGAACCTTATCTAACATGCGCTGATTAAGAACAGAGACCTGGTCGTTTATAGTTGCTAAAATTGATCTTTCACACAACAACGAATCTTCTTTTATATTGAGATCGTGAACATCATCATAAATACTATGTATTAAAGTTTCAGTGTCCGCCACAACCTGACAAAGATCGGTAGGTAGTTCTATATCATGAGTACTATTCACTTCTGGACATTTTCTCTCTCCAACATCAAGAATTTTATTAAATTCTGAATCCGCTGAATGTGCTCTCATGTTTTCTTTTAAATAGAGTTTTTTACAATATCTCCAAAGTACTGAACATTTTAAACAGGCGTTGATTTCATCCGCTCGCGTACCCTTAGTCACAACTGGTAAAGTTTGTCTAAAATCTCCAGCGAATAAAATTGTTGCTCCACCAAATAAAAGAGTATTACCTCTTAGGTCTTGCATTGTTCTATTTACGGCTTCTATTGAAATTTTGATTGCCATAGTGCATTCGTCCCACACAACAAAGACACAATCTTGTAATACTTTAGCTTTGTCACTATTTTTCATTTCACTGCAGACTGGATTTTCCATACGTTCTGATTCTAGTGGAATTTTAAACATGGAATGTACCGTTTTCCCCCCATGAAGTAAAGTTGCAGCTATTCCCAAAGATGTGACTGCAATAGCAATCTTTTTTTCTGAACGTATTTTGGCCAGTAAAAGATTTATCAAAAAAGTCTTGCCAGTACCACCTGGGGCGTCTAAAAAATACACACCACCAGCGTTAGCATTCACACTGTCAGTGAGGAGTCGGTAAACTTGATTTTGTTCTTTAATTAATATTGGTTCATTCTGATTTATCATGTGTTAAAGCTCAACAGGGTCAAAATTTGTGTGTTCGAAATATTCTCTGTTCAAATTCTCAAGAATTCCATCGATCGCTTGTGGAGATGGTAAACCATAATGAGGGAGAGTATTGCCGCCTATGGAAAGAAGAACGTCTTGAAACGTAAACAGAACACAATTACTAAAGTTTTCTAATTGAGCATTTATGTCTGATCTGAGTAATGCCGTTGGAAGTCTCTTACATAATTTTTCATAAAATGATCTTTAAACTTGCTCCACAACTCTGAGGGATTAGACACATTACAAAAAACCAATATAATGGCGAATAACTCTCGTAATTTAGATGCACTGCTGCTTATACTGGCATATGTTAATGTGTCTCTCGCACCAGGGATTATCGCCTTCTAGTAAACCAAGTGCAAGGCATGCTGCTTGATAAGTAGGACATAAAATACCATTAACGCTTTTGAGACTTTCGAAAGAAGTTGGTCCTTTGACAACATTTAATAACATCCTTAGATGATAGCCTTCCCGATTACTAGGATGAATTGTATAAATTCTCCCAAGAGTATGCTCGTGAAATATGCCGGGATGACCCTCCACGGGAGTACCTCAGCGTCGCCGTTGGAATATGTTCCATTTTGTTTATTAAATGTGTAATAACCTGGTATTTCTTCATACAATAAAGAGAAAGCGAATTCGTCTTTATGGCACAGATCAAAAAACGCCATCAATGTCGTATTTCTCGGATTTTCTACCACTGTACGGACATTGCTTGGATCAAAATAAATTCTCTGACTATTTTCTAAATGGATATCGAGATGTGTTACTGCGGGGAAACGTTCGTGAATCGAAAATGATAACATGCCCCAGATTGCTTCAGAAGTGCTAATATATCTTCCATTTTGATATGATGTAACTTCATCGTTAGCATTTTGTACACCAAATACCGCTAAGTCTGAACCTGTATTGACATACTTGCAAATATATTCTATTGATTTAATACTACTACAAAGTTTGACGTTGATGTGTGCTCTACTCTAAAAGTACACGACAGTACTGGCGAAAATGGAACAATCCAGCGATTGTCAATATCAATACAGTTTGCCCATGATTGGATTGTCGTTCGTATACCACTGTTTTCAGGTGAACGACGTCTGTAAAATGGATAACTACCCTCACCTGTAGCAGTTTCTGTACTGAAAGGTTTAGGAAATCTTTTACTACAGATACCATTCTTCATACACGGAGATCAAGGACTGTAAGAGCCACATAGACCGTGTACCATGTGGGTTTTCACGATATCAAATAACTCTGGATCTACTTCTTGGCCTGGCAATTCAGCTCAAATAACATCATCAATTTGCTCAGCTCTTATTTTCGTTTCTAACCATAGCAAAATGAGAGCATGGGGCAAATCACGGTTTTGCCATTCTACACTATACATAAAACAGCGAACGCAACCAAAAATTTTCCCTTTCACCAAGAGATCTATCATTTTTTTTTAAATTTTTGTTTGAAAACTCTTGCTACAACATCATGCCGATCAGAAGCCGACTGCCCTGTAAAAGTTCGTTTATAATCAAAATTTGAAGCTGTATCTTATCTGTGAGAAGGAGGGGGAAGATAGAAGAATAATTAATTTTACACTAAAATACCGTTTTCGGGCTATACAGAAACCTGTCTTAAATCAAAAATAAGTGGAATTGAGCAAATTTCGAAAAGGGAAATTTTTTGACATAATTTTAGCAATCCCCCACATTATGCGCGTACAAACACACATATAGAAATGCTGGTGTCATGAGGGAAAGAGAAAGCCCGAGCAAGGCCGGACTAAGCGGTGGAGGGGGGAGGGGTTATTTTTTTTTTGAAAAAGAGCATTAGAAGTGCTGATTTTGTGAAGGAAAGAGAAATTTTATAAAAGTATAGAAAGCCCGTGAAACATCAGGCCATGCAGTTTGTTTAAATTTAAAAAAAAATACTCTTTTCTCCATGAAGACAAAAAAAAAAAAAAAGACTTAAAATTACAAAATGCTAACCGGCAAATTTTAAACGATAAAATTTACTCTCACATAAACTGGTTTTGGCTTGAAATGACACAAATCTTTTAAATAACAACTAATATATGGTTTTTATTTTTAATTAATCCTTATATTGCTCATAGCCTTTTTCTGTTCTTAAGGTCATATCAACTCGGGTTGCGATAGCAACGAAAAAAATCGTTTGTTCTTACAAAATTAAAAGTGAGTCAGTAAGAATAAATTATTCTTTTTCGTTAAAAATTAGTCATCGCGTTTGTTCCATGAAGAAATGCTTTTTAACTGTCTTTGAGTATTAAAAAAAGTAATAATAAATAATCCCTATATATTTTTGAATTAGATGTTACTCATTATTTTATTGGTTTTAATTTTGTTTACGCGGAACCCTATTTTTTTCTAAAATGAAAGTAAACTAAGTTACTCCTTGTAACAACAGCTATCTGCCAGTGAAAGTTCCGTCAAATTCAGTCTAGTTGCTTCAGAAATTAGCCGGAACAAACAGACAGATAGACAGACAAAAATTTAAAAACTTGATTTTTTTTAAATAAGTACCGTAGATATACTTTTAAATGCATTTAGTAAAAAACTGTAATTTCAAACTACAAACACACTTCAATTCAATTTATTTATTTACATTAAAATGATTTGATTTTCTTTTAGGTATAGTTAAAGGGTGTAAGTCCACTTTTTCACCTAAAACGTAATTAAAATATTTATTTTAGAAACAACTACCTACGTACTTAACTAAATAAAATAACCTATAAAAATGTATCGATTTCAAAGTAAATAAAAAACTGAACTATTTCCATGAAAGAAAACCTAACGACGTTTAACATTGGTTTCTAATTATTAGAAAACAGTGAAAATGTAACAAAACAAAATGAATTAAGAGAACGGAACGGTAAGAAAAAAATACTTTATGACTCGAGAAACCGTTATTCTTTGATTTCAATATAAATATTACGCAATATAAATATTATTCAATTAAATCTTATTATATTGTGTATATATTATGCAGGATAAATATGAAGTTATTTACGGTTTTGAATAAACTTACTTAATTTAAGAGTGTAAGTAAGTGCACTTTTTCACCTAAAACGTAATTAAAAATATTTATTTTAGAAACAACTATCTACGTACTTAACTAAATAAAACAACCTGTTGGCTCTGCGATTGCCACCCCCACCGCACACTCACACTTGTACAATCACTCTTGCAAGACAAAAATTTATTGTGCCTGCTTTGTTCAGTGTTTGGCAATGAAAAAAACAATAGAGGTATGAAATTAGCTCTCCTCTATTTAAATGCGGAGCCTTGTGAGAAGTCAAATGACTTAAAACCCAAAATCTACCTGATTTAAGTTTAAATGCTGTCTAAGTTATAGAAAAATTGATGCTGCTCAGTGTTTTGAGAACGAATGAAATCATTGGAATGATGCAACAGTTCAAAACAGGTCTTAGCAACAGTAGGGTGAAACAAATCTGCAAGCAGGGGGAGATACTCGTGACCTTTGACACTCTCAATGAGGTGAGGGACTGGGTAGGATGAAACGAAGCCGCAAGCAAGGGGTAAGTGAAGACTGTTAAAATCATTAGGATCGAATATGAATGGGAAATATCGCGAGTCTCAGTAACCTTATCAAACAAAAAAGTTTGTCTAGAAACGTCGAGACACAAGGCTCTCAAAATAAAACAATCCCTATTGGATAAAAATAATCCCTATTGAATAAAAATAATCCCTACTGAAATAAACAATCCTTATTAGAAACGGATATTGTTCACAATTTCATTGGTTTTAATTTCATTTTCGTGGAACCCTAATTTTTTTTCTATAATAAAAGTAGCCTAAGTTATTCCTTATAACATTAGCTATCTGCCAGTTAAAGTTTTCGTCAAAATTGGTCCAGCCGTTTCAGAGAATAGCCCCAACAAACAGACTGACAGACAGACAGACAAAAAATTTTAAAATTGATTTTTTCGTATAAGTACCGTATATACTTTTAAATGCATTTTGTAAAAAACTGTTAATTTCAAATTACAAACAGACACTTCATTTATATATATATATATATATATATATATATATATATATATATATATATATATATGTTAATTTTTGGTATTTAACTTACAACTAAAGCAAAAAGTCCAAGCACTTTTGTGAAATTTAGACGTAAATATCATTTTAAAGTTCATTTGAAAAAAAAAAAGTATGCTGTTATAAAAACAATATACTTAAGAAAATATCTGGCCAAACCTTTTTATTACTCACAAAAACTTTTAATGAGTATCAATAATTAAAAAAAAACTGTTTTTTTTTTAAAAAAAATATCACTTATATATTCAATGAGGAATTTTTCAATGAAATTCATTTCTTAACTTTGAACAAAGAATGTCCTAAATAAAACAATTTTATTTAGATATTGTTCAAAAGCCAATTCTAAACTAGAAAAAATTCATAAATTTCATGCATATATAAACTGATTTTGCTAAGACAAAATTATGTAAAAAGGATAAAAATGCGATTTGTTGAAACTGGAGCATTTATCTAAAATATTCTTGTTTAAAAGAAATTGTATTAAAAACTATTTATTGGAAAATATTTGTTAGTAAATGGAAAATATTTGTTAGTAAATATTTAGCAAAACCCTCTACTATTTATAAATAAGTTTTATAGGAGTTATTCATTAATATCATTTGTTACTTTATGTACAGTCATTTTGCCAAAAATATTATGGGACAATGATCTATTTACTTTTAATAAAAAAAACACTCTTATAAAATGATTAGTAGAAAATCTGTCACCGGACAAAAAATTATAATTTTTTAACTATCATATCATATGAAAACTACTAATCAATGAGAAGAATGTCAGAAAAACTTTCAAAAAAACATACATTTAACATATCCAAATGCAATTGTGTGAACAAAATATGTTCTTTTAGAATATTAATTTTCAAAAATTCTCCCTGAGTTTTTTTTTCTTTAAGTAAACAATCTTTTCTTGTGAACCTAAAAGAAAAGACTAAGGTATTGCTAAGTATTGGTATATGAATAAAATGTGAATGTTCTACATTTGATTATAATTTTTCTAATGTGCTTTGAAATTGCTCGCAATGTTTACATTTGAGTAACCAGTTGCAAAAGAAGCTTATATTTTAATCAAGGCTGACTTTTTGTTATTTTTTACATAATGATTATTTTTAAACTTCAGAAAAAAATTCACTGATAATATTATATTTGCAATTATTAAAAAAATAGTATCTGGAATATTGATAAATAACTCGCTTTCTTCAAAATTCGTTCACAGTAAAGATTTTTCTTACAAAAATGCATTGCTATACAGTCAATTAAAAATAGTTTACATTGTGAAAAGAATTGTGCGAATCTAACTTCCAAGTAACGAAACCTTTCCTACCCTTTCCAAATGTCCGCATAGTTATTTTATTACATAATTATGGCTTTATTTGTCATTAGAAAGCTAATTATAACCTTAATTGTTTTTTGCATATTGATAATTTAAATTAGTCTTCTTTGTTTTCGCACAACTATTGTGTACATATTTAATCAATTATATTTTAAATACATACACAGTTATCATTTCAATTCACATTTGAAGTTTCCCTTACCTTTACGCAGTGGCGTAACTACCGTCGTATGAGCCGTATCAATGATACAGAGCCCCCAAGCTATAGAAGTCCCAGCATGTGTAAGAAAAATATCCCGAGTTAAGAAGCTCACGTGTTAAGAAGCCCAAAAAAGGGTCCAAGAGAAATTCAAGACTACCAACGACAGTACCTTTAAAGGAACATGTACTATAATTTAAGATTAAATACAAATTAAAAAGAAGCAAATGTGCATTAGAACAAAGATGCACTCATTCTTCATTAGAATTAAAAAACAAGTGAAGTTTTCTATAAAAGTACCTTTATTTACAGTTTTATTTAAAGCTTCACCATTTTGTTTTTACTTTTAAACTGAATTGGTAAATTAGCTTTCTTAATTTTGAAATTCTTATATTTAAGGGTCTAATAAGTTTTTAAAATCTCACAGATTAGTTACAAATATTCAGTGAAAAGTGGAAAATTAAAGCTAGAATATAAAGAAAACAATATATTTTATCAAAGGAATCAAGCTCTGTTTGTTTTTCCTTTTGAATACATTAATGGATGGACTGAAAAATACAAGCTTCTACTGACATGAGTACTCAGATCAAGTATTCCGTCATGCATATACAAACAGCCTAGCATTCAACGGAAAAAGGGAAGAAAAGTACGGGGTGCAGTTTTTCTTTTCCTTTGCCGAAACAACAAAACAATACTCAAACCAAAGCATAAGAAAAAGATGAATCTAAAAGAGGGAAATTCTTCAGATCGAATCCTTTTTCTCAAAAGACCGTGAAACAAGCTTCATGACCATTCAGATCGCTTCGATTGGCATTTACCCTTTTCAGTTTTCTACATTTTCCCTTTCGTGAATTTAGCCAGAAAAGAAACACGTACCCTAGGAGCTTGATGTCTCATTTGTTGCGTTTCCTGCTTCACTCGGAGGCTAGAAAGAAGTGATTTGTTACACGGTTTTCTTTTGCTTCTTCTGAAATATTTCTCTTCGAAAAGAAAGGGATTTTAGGCAGGTGCTCTTTTGAATGATCGGAACCTGGTTTTTAGAAAAGTAATCTGTATTTTTACGTTTTTTTCTCCCTTGAGTTTCAAAGTATCAAACTGAATGGATTTGGGCAAACATTTTGAGTTTGAATTTCGTGAAGAATGGTCAGTAAAACCCAAGTATAATTCATTCTATACACATAACCTTAAAAATTAGAGTAACTTTTCCCCCAACTTGAATAAATGGTAGAATTGTGTATGAAAAATCTTAAATTTATGACATTTTCATCGGTATATCTTATTTAGTTGCTTTAGTGTCTTTCCTGTGTTTTATTTCAAATCATCAATGCAGAAGAAAGTGAACTAAACTTTTGAAATAATGACAATATAATGTTTATGGCGAGAAATTGTTTATTGACTTATCCCAATATAATCTACTTGAATAATTTGAAATTCTGCCTAAACCATCTCTTCTTTAAAAACTGCTTGACTTCCACAAATTCTTTTTGTTAGACATTTAAAAAGTAAAACCATTCAAAATGTTTTTCGGATCCAAATTTTTATGATCTCCTTGTGTTGTTTTTCCAATCCCGTTCCATGATCTCAATGAAAGTAAACACACCGATTCGAACCCGATCTTTTTGCAAGTTTCGTGATTTGTGGTTGGCAGCAACTGCAATGCAAACTATTTAAACTCGGCTCATGTTAGTTTTTCAGGAGGGAAGGAGAAAAAGAAATAGAAGTGTGTGAGTGTTTTAGCTCTTAGAGGGATAGAGCGGCTGGTTGGCAATGCAACTGTATGTTGCATCACCATTTTCAGATTATAAATTCATTTTACAATATTAGACTGTAAGAAGACGGTTAGAATCGGATGTCTGGTAATGTTGATTTTTGAACTTATTGTTTTTTTATTGCTCCAGTAACGAGCACATTGACTTTATCATTGATTATTAACCTTTTGGAGACGGCGGATTTCAGTCGAAAATTTTCCACAGGACGGCACTTTTAGACACGCTGCCTTCCCCCATTTTTCTCACTGATTGATGCTACCGTACACAGGCGGACAAAAGAAGCAAGATAACTTAAATCTCCTGCTGTGAAGTGGGGATGTCCGCGTTTTAGAAAGTCCCTAAGTGCGAAGATTTCCCTTTCTTAGGGAAACATGTTTTCTTAGAATACGGTGTAACAGTATGATTTCAGTTCAAGAAATCTAGAAAAATTTATTTATTTTTAAAAAAGGAGGCATTTCCTTATAATTTAAACTGCATTCCACCTAGATTTCATCTTCAATATTTTTAAAAGCATTGAGTGAAATAGCATACAAAATTTATTATTATATAAAACAGTGCTGATAATATAAAGCATTGCGTAAAAAATAGAAGTACTTATTTCATTTTAGTTAAATTTACAATAAACTTAGGTAAAATTAATTAAATTTTGTTAAGTAAACTTATTTATATTTTGATTTTCAGTAAATGCATTAAAATATGTAAATTATTATAAATTCATTTTTCATTCTATTAAATGCAGGAATTTGTTACACAAACTTGATTTACGCAGGTGTCAAAAATAATGTAATTTTTAATTAATTATAATAATGTATAATCAATAATATAAAATAAAATAAAATGGAGAATGTGTGCTTGCTTTATGTCATAATGTAAAATTTAGATTTTCTTAGATCATTAAAGAATTATTCTGAAATAGTTTAACACTTTGAAGCTCTATCTTTTTTTAAATAAAAATATCTACTTTGAGACACTTGCATACGGCTTCAATAAAGAAAGAAAATTACGTGAAACATGAGTTTTGTTTAAAAGTTGTTGTACGTATTTGCAACATATGTATTCCAATAGACATCGTCAAAAATCAACTGATTTTTAGGAAACTGCATTGTTAATGATTTTATAATTGTTTTTCTCTTTTAGAATATATTTGAAGAATACATGGTACTCTTAATCCATTCTGTTTTGATACATTAGAATTCATAATACTTAACGAATCCTTAGAATAAGTCTAAATTTTATTTACAAGTATTTTTCAAAAATTAAAATTATATTTTCCTTTGATCTAATTCTTCCTATATATACTGAAAGTTATGATAAAACATTTACTGTGGCGAATAAATGGGATGAACAGCAGGTAGGTGTTTCGCATTATGCTATAAAATGTGAATATTCTAAGCCTATAAATGTTGGCACATGTTAAATAGTGCCACATTGTAGTCCCTTCATGTTTTTTATTGAAAAATAATCACGATTAAGGGTTCCATCATGTAACAGGGCTGATACGCATTAAGTCAAAATACTTACGTTGTCGTGGTGGGGAAATTAGAAGTGGCAACTCTATCTCGGTTATCGTTCTCGTTAATTGACTGTCATTTAAATTACGAGGTCCGTCTTATTACTGTGTTCCTAATGGAACTCATAAATGAAATATTATTAATTTATCAATTTTTACCTACGTGTTTCTAAAAATAAATTCTTTAAATACACATAAGAAATTTAAAATTATATTTTTTTCAACAGTAATAAATTGTTTTCATTTGTAGAAAAGAGGAAATGCTTTTGAATTTTAGAATACTTGATAATAAAGTATAAAAAATAAGTTGGTATCAAAGACAAAATACTATGAATACACGCATTTTAATTTGCCGAGGAGCTTCATGTATCTCGGTAAACTTGTTTATATAAAAAGATTATATTCTTCTTCTTTGTACTGAATTGTTTCTTTTGCGAGTAATAACAACATAAAGGGACTTCTTAATTTTTTTTTTTCAACTTTTGTACAAAAAGTTTTATTCTTAGCCTTTGGATAATCTTCACTTTTTATTTAAAATTTCAAGAGAATTGCATATTGCCTAAATTCTAAGATTACTGCTCTGATTTTTGTGCGATGATGAACTCATTTTGTGCGTAAGGTGGAGCCAAAACATTCCTACGAAGACAACTCATTCAATCAGCATTCAAAACAATTACAAAAACATTTCCTTCTAAACGCACTGACTCCTCAATCGAGTTACAGATAACTGTGACAATTTTTCTTTACTTTCTTCAAAACGAAGACTAGTTTTAAATATCACCCTTCCCCGCTTCGTTTGAACATTCCCCTAAAGTGACCGGGTAAGTAGAAGAGGACCTTTCTGGAACGCTTTGTCGGCATAGTTTATATTTATCCTATGTCCGACAATTTAACAAAAAGGGAATGCCCTTTCCAAAGATTTATTACGGCAATAAGAAGAAGAATAGTTTTCCGGCTATTTGAAACCAAATTGGAAGGATTACAAGAAGTAATGCGACGCCCGGTTAACTTAAATTGATTTAATTTATTCTTATTATCCATTTTATAATACCCAGGTTCTAATTTATCATTTGGCGTCACACTATAGCTTAAGTTTAAACATTAGATCTTTAATGACAAATAAAACAGTACACTAGATTAAAAGGCCGGTTCTTAAAGTAACAATTAATTTATTAAACAATAAGATTAAAATTAAGTGACACATAACTGAATATTACTTAGCTTTGAAAGAGGGAGAGAGCGATGGATGGGATTGACCTCGGGTAGCGGGTGAGCTTCCCGAAAGTGGAGGTTTTTTCTGGCAGACGAAGAAGGAGTAAAAGGCCCCGAGAATTGTCGTGCACGAGCTTTTAAAGTTGACCAGATCACTTCGAAAAGAATCCGCTACGGATTCATTACCGTCAAATCTACCACCCTGATTGGAGCGCAAGAACATAACCTTGCCGGCCATAAGGTCCGTTGAACCTAGACGCACCCACATTCCTGTGTAATCCCTATTTCCTGTAAACAGGGCAAATGCAAAAAATAAA
>BMAU01002580.1:0-29424 GCA_019973935.1 Trichonephila clavipes | reverse complement strand
GTGAGGACTTTTGACCTCGACGTGTTTAACGTGCATCAGCTCCTCTTCAACGCTAAACTTTTGTGGTACCAGGGCTCGAACACTGGACACGAGTTCATAACCATGACCATCAGGATACCGTGGCCGCAAAAGAAAATAGCAAGTTTGAAAGAAATGTAATGGAGAAGTATATTTGAAGAAATAACTTCAAAACTATCAAAATTTAAAAACAAAATATCAAAAATTTGATAACTCCATTTTTGATACAAATTCAAATATATTTCTATAGTTGAATCTAATACAGTTCCTACAAAATGAATGAAAACCCTATTTTTATCATATAAATTGTGTTTGAATAGGAGATGGTTAGTTAATAAGAACATTTAAAACGTGTCTGCAATCTATGGACCTGTGACATGTGGTACAATTCTTAGTGGCACTCAGCAATACTCTACAAATTTGTCAATTCTTGAGTGGATGGAAGTTGATAATAGACATTTGACAAACATCTTCTGAGTTATGGACATTTATGGAACTACAAAATAATCTGAAAGATAATTCTAAGGATAAATTTACAGCTATTTTTGTAAATAATTGAGTGTTATTGCTAGGGGATTTAATTGTTGAAAAAGAAAATTGCATGTACTCTGCTTTCCACTTATGATTCGGCATATCAAAGTAAAAAATCTTTCTAATATGAAAAATATTTCGACTCCGCGAAAGAAATTGTTTAACAAAACTGAATGCTCAGAATCGTGTCATGCATTATACCCCCTTGTTTTGCGATATGAAAGAAGAGTCGTGAAAAGTTAATTCGCATTACAATTTTTATTTAACTATAATGAAGGGAATCATTTATATTTCACTTTGTCTATTTCTTATTTAAGTAAATATGTTGGAAACATACATTTTAATTTTTTTATCTTTGTTGAAGAAATAGTAACATTTTATATTGTTTATTTTTATGTTAATAAATGTATTTTATTGATCCATAATTAATATAAAATATAAAACTGTAAATTTAAATTATTTACCTCTATTCTTTTAAATCTGCAAATATTACCGTAAGAATCGAAGGATTTCAAAAATTTCCTACTATGTGGCACGCTGAATGATACTGACAGATTGGTTTGGCACGTCTTAGCTACACAGTTGCCGCCCCTGATTTAAAATGTTGGGTAAGATAACCATTATATTTTTAAAATTTTATAAATATACAAAAGGAGAGTAATTTGTCAATACATGTTTTAAATGGAGTAAAGTTTACGAGAACGAAATATAAAATTGCGTTAAAATTATTGGTACTCTATCAACCGTACTTCTTATATATATATATATATATATATATATATATATATATATATATATATATATATATATATATATATATATATATATATATATATATATATATATATATATATAAGAAGTACGTCGATAGAGTTCCGTACTTACTGCCAACTCGTGACAATGAGTGGAAACTAAGTTCACAATTCATTGTTATTAAAAATATATAAAATTTTACATGACTTATTTTTTGTATTTGTTATTTTTTATTCCTTATTGAAAGCAACAAATGGGAGTTCATTACCTGCCAAAACTGCAGAGGCCTGGTTGTTTACTCCACAAGCTCCTACCTTATGCTTACTCTGCCCTACTAAGTAAAAATGCCGTCTTCTGCTCGTCAAGATCATGGAATTGCAGATATTGTTTTCCATATATTTTAAATATTAGTTTTCTAACTTCTACATAAGCCTTTTAATAGTCTACACTCCTGCAAAGAAGTCTGAATTCAAAACTATAAAAACATATTATTCCCAACAATGTCATTTATACCTTTACTTTTTATTATCTATGAATGCGTTAAACTATTAATTTGTTAGCGCGAGACTATTTAATATTAAATGCGATAAAAAAAACAAAAACGAATAAGTTTCAGACTGAAACTTAAATTGAATTTTTCAAAAATTGTCATCGATAACTTTTACATATTGTCATTTTAGCATATCACACATTTATCTTCTATGCAAAAATCTATTATAAGTTCATCAAATGTTTCAGCATATTTTTACTCATAACATGCAGTTTTCAACCACATTGTGAGGCCGCGGTAGCCTAATGGTCAAAGTAACGGACTCGTAGCTGACGTGTCATGAGTTCGACCCCAGCACCACTGAAGATCCGCCGTGTAAGGGAGCGATGCTGAAGCGTCATCATCGTCACTTGACCATGGTTTAAAATTACGAGGTCCGTCGCCAAAGTGAGTGAATATTAACGTCACTGTTCAGCTACACGAGGGCTTTTAGTGATGGACCTCGTAATTTTGAAAAATGGTCAAATGACGAGGGCGACACCTGAGCTGGCACCCCCTCTCCTAACTATCACACCACACCAACGAGAGGACATTTCAGCTCTCGATAGATTTAACGTGCATCGCTGCCCTACACGGCGGGTCTTTTGTGGCACTGGACTCGAACTCGAGACATGCCAACCATGATTCGATACCTTGACCACCTGATACCCGGCCACAGGACCGTCGCCAAAAGCCCTCAAGAGTTGAGTAGAGAAGAGAGAGAGAGTGCGACTTTAATATCCCCTCACTTAATTAAATTATATGAAATTTAAGGAATACTTGAAAAATATTAGAAGTCTAATATATATATATATATATATGTATCTATATATATTAAAAAATTAATCTAATGATAATTTTTAAATATCAAAGAATTATTAGTATTTATGGTAAATATATGTTTTTCAACTGAGTATGTGAGACACGCATAAATATCTTTTTCGAAATTCCAATGCAGAATTTTAGTGGAGCTAATACAAAATTCCTAGTTTTTGCATGGTTAAGATTATAAAAAAATGTCCAAATTTTAATAACCTTTTCTTCAGTCAACCACTAATGGAACATGAATATATGATGAGGGATTATGCATAAATATATATTTTTTTAACTTCTATTTAAAAAGGATCTTTATATTTATTTATATGCGCAAATGTTAACTCTAAATTTGTCCAGATGCTTTTAAATACTCTTTATTTGAAGATTCAAGTTAAAAATATAAACTTGAAATTAAAATTCTCTTTGAATGAAATTAATGTTCAGACATTCAAAATTCAAATATAATTTGTTATCTGAACAATACAAAACAAGGGATTCTATGTAAGATGCCCTGAATATCTGGCTTTAAAATTATGAAAAACTAAAAGATTTAAATAAGGTTTTTTTTAACAATACATATAAATTTTTTGCAAATAATGTAATACAGAAGCTTAAAAATTATTCATGTTTAGAAGTGTCCGAAATTTTAAAAGATTTTAAATTTTGAACCTTTTTTTTTTTTATTTTTTTTGACACATAACAAAATAATCATTTTTAAAAAAATCCCTGAAAGTATTGATTAAAGTAAGAAAAATGAAACAGTAAATTATCCTCAATGTTTTTAATACATAATTTGAATTTAAATACTACAGATATTTTTTTAAAACTTAGACATACATTATAAAAACTTAATTCCATTTGAGAATTTTAAAGTAAAGAAAAAAATGAGAATTCTCAAATCGTTGACTCGCTATTTGTGTAAACTTTTTAGGTTGAAGATTTTAGGATTGCCACAGGAACCGGTCTCCCCGTCGTGACCATAAAAGTTTCCCCCTCAATGCCCATTGTGTCTCCCCGACCGTCTCTAATTATCTTTCAAAATCGTAAACCTTTAAAGGGGGAAAAGAATTCGGAAAAATACCACCTTACCGGTTTTGAACACATTACTTGAAGGGAAAAATCTGTTTGTTTCATTTTTGGTGAGTCCACGGCCTTGGAAAATTCAATGTGGTCCGTTTTCGAAGCCTCTCTCTAGTAGGGTGGAAAAAGCCGTGCAGTCCAGTTGGAGGGTTAATTGTTGTCTGAGAACAATTGCCTCCTCTAACGTTGCAGTACAACAAAGGACTTCGTCCATGTATAAGTTGTTCCGTAAAACGGAAACTGCTATAGGGAAGTCTCTTCATCCATCGACAATTGGGTTAAAGTTCTCTGTGCTAAGTAGGGAGCACTTACAGTGCCATAGGTAACAGTCGAAAGTTCGTAAATTTGGGGTGATTCGTGTTCACTTTCACACCAAACGATTCTCTGCAGATTACGCTGGTTAGGGTTAATTAATATAGTTCGATACATAATTTTAATATCTGCTGTAAATGCATACGTGTAAGTTCTGAAACTGAACATTTGCACATATAAGTCCTCTTGTATCACTCCTCCATTATATTGAATGTCATTTAAAGATATTCCATTATCAGTTAACGAAGAGCTGTTAAAGACAACTCTAAGTTTTGTTGTGGACTTTTCTGGACGATAAATTCCAAGATGGGTAGCGTAATATGTGATTTCGGGTTCAGTTGTGTTAGTCACTTCCTTCATGTGTCACCCAGTCATTTAAAATATCTTAAAAATTCACAATATAAATTTAAGTAATTTTCTTCTCTAGCTAAGCGATTCCACAGCGATCCAAGTCGTTTGAGGGCTACGGCTTTCAAATTACCCAAACACGAGGGTTTCATTTTTAAGGGCATAGATACTACATATTTACCTACTTTAGTTCTAAAATGAGTATTCGTGTAATGTTCCTCACAGATTAGCCTTTCTTTATTTTTAACTATTGGTTCCTCTACCTCCCTCTACTTTCCAAATTTTTTCTAAAGTTTTATTTAAGTCCTCAACACGAATCAAACCGCAGTGAACCTTAGTTTCATTTATTAAATCTAAATTACCCGTTACTATATAACCAAATACGCTGTTGACTAACAGTATTTGCGAATCTTTTATTTTAATTCTTTCAGTTTCAATAACTCATAAAATATATTTGCACTAATAATAAATCAATTTTGCCGGGAGCATTAAATTAGAATCCGCTAATTCCACAAAAATTAGAAAAATCAGAATTTATCTCTAACGTTTTTCTGCCGGAATAAAAAATCAGTGATTTTTTTAACTACGAGCATATCCAACTCCCTTTGAAAGATTTATTTTGATTAGAAATCGCCACTTTAGCACACCATTGACAACCATAGAGGCATCATTTAAACACGAGATTAATGTATTTATTATTTCGGTCTTAAGTTGTAATTTATTCGCGCACTCATTTGAAATTAGACATGTTTCACTTCCCGAGTCTAACAAGGCCCTAAATGTCTGCCATTCTGAATATTTATCTTTCACAAGAATTAAAGCAGTACTCAAAAGGCATTTGTTTTTAAAACATGCCGTTGCCACGATTTGTGTTTTGTCTACTTTCGGAACGAAAGATTCAGCATTTAAACTCAAGGCGAATTGTGGTTCATCCTGGTTAAACTCTGTCGTCGTCTCCAGGGAAGAAATAATTATTTTTCATTTCTCTGGGATAATATAATAATTTATTATGCGGTTTATAGCAGAAACAATTTTTTGATCGGCATCTTCTAACGCTGCATTGAGGTGAAAAACATTTAAAACAAAGTCTATTATTTTTAACAAATTCTACTCGTACTTTTACCGAAAACATTTTAAATTGTGGACCAAATTGTAAAGTATGAACTTCATTATTTTTTACACAATACACATTTATAATTTTTTTAATTCGGATAAAAATACATTCGATGCATCTTGCGGTATTTTAGCATTAAATTTGTTTTGTTTATTATAACTAAAATGCTTGGCATTTTCACACAAATGGGCTTAGAAAATATCTCATTTTTAATTTTGCCTTTCGATGACAAATATATATCGCACTCACGCCCTAACTCATGTGGTTTAAAATATTTCTCTCCCTGTTTTATACTCATGTGAGACATTAATTCTCTATCGAGTGTGCTCATTATTTTATCCGATAAAATTAACTCACACAATGTGATTTAAAATTATTCACATTGCGCAGCTGACAATAATACTCAAATGTTGATGTGATAGAAAACGTCATGCAAATTGTACCTAACTCTCTGAACTTATTTTTTGCGCTTTCTGAAATCTATTATAGCATCCTTGCGGTGTGGCGGAAAATTCTTTTAATACTACATCTTTAAGCTTACTATAATTATTTAATTCTTCTTCTGAAACATGAACTAGTAAATTATTAACTCTTTCACCTAGAATATTTAAAAGAATTTCGCCTTTAAATTGTTCGGGAACCTCTTTTATTTTGAATGCTTTTTCGAGCGACTGGAAAAATAAATTATATGATTCCACTCTTGAAGGTACGTGTATTGTTAAAGTTTTCACGGACTCTAACAAAGTCTCAACATTAATATTGGCGGCAGTTTCAAGAACACTCTGATTTCGAATATCGGAATTTTGAGGTAAAGTCTTCTGGATATTTTCAACCTCTAATTTTTTTTGCAATTGCGCTAATTTAATTCGTTCAAATTCTAATTTAGTTTCACTATCCAATCTCTTATTTCTAATTTCCGCAAAGCATAATCGATTGCAGATTGAACTAACTCTTTATCCTTTTTGTAAACGTCACTATTTACAATTAAGCTTTTTAAGTCAGTGATTTTTGCTCCTTCTGGTAAAGTTAAATTTAACTCCTCTGCAACGATTTTTAGCTCGTCTTTCTTTAATTTATTTAAAGACATATTTATGAATTAAGGCCACTAATAGAAAGATCAATTAATTGCACCTACCTCCTCAGATCGCTGTTTCACGCCCCTCGCTAAAGTTTCGGTTTCACAATCGGTCTCTATTCACACTTTGGCCATCACTTTTTTCTTTGTGAATTTTGATAATCCAACGGTTTCACAAATACGCATATCCATAAGATCGCTTAACTTTGGCTCGTACTGACCATGTTTTGGCTCAACACAATACACAACACTAGTAGTGGACTGTGATCCCTTTTAATTTCTCTTCTCCGTACACTACCTCTCGGAGTTATTGTTACACATTTTACAAGCAGCTAGGGGGCGCTGTTCATTACAGAACTAACAGTGAAAAAAAAGTTTTATTTTTTTACAATCCATTTTATGCTTTCATGTTGAAAAATCCCCATTCACCATTTTATGCTTCATGTTGAAGTATAAAACGATAAATGGGAACCTCTAATGAATTTCATCCAATCCTTCACCTCTAAGGGATGGATGGTAGATATTTCTACCGAACGGAACATGATGGGGTGAAGACAAATTCTCCGCCATCTCTTAACCAATTTTTAAAAACCGCGTTGTTTTCATCAAGACTGATCCCTAGGCCAAACTCTACAGACAAAAAGTCTATCCGCTTAAGACAAACCCGCACGATCGTACGGATAAGGTATTCTTATACACTTTTGCTTCTGGAAGAGTCGAATCGAACGGTTGAGCAGGTTTGCAGAAAGTGTAGTATACCAGTTTTTATGAACAGATGTGGTTGTAGTCCATGCTTTACTTTTAGCTGGCAAATCTAGCTTTGTTTACAAATACAACGATAACATGTCTTCTTTTTACCAGTCGTAAAAAGGTAATTATTGATATATTTCTAATTGCTTGAATACATATTTTTGTCTTTATGTTTAGATATTAGTAAAATTGTAAAAATAATAATTAATGTTGAATGCAGAGCTCAGGATTTCGTTACCCACACGATCGTGCGGGTTGGGCATTACTAGAATCATTGCAGGTGTAAATGTAAGTACTTGCCATGTGAGTTTTCTTTTCTGTTTCAATAGTTATGATGGAAGCTTACATAAAAATGAAATATATAGTTAAATAATTAATACCAAATTTTCTTGGAGTCCATTTTTTTATGTGTAACATCTTCCCTCTCTCTTCAAAAGGGACGGCGCGTGTAACAGGAAGCGACGTAAGCGTGCGTTATTTGATCTGACGAATAAGAGCGCGTGGTGGTGTAAAGCACATCGGGTACAGCTCTAGTAACCATCAAGCACTGGAGCGCTTGATCATCCATCAGTAAAATCTACCCCTGAATTGCAAGAATCTCTATAGTAGAGAAGAGAAAATAAATTGCTTATCTACACACTAATCCTAAGACCAGTTTTAACCAGTATTCCGCGCCAATCTGGCCACATGCAGCTAAAATTCATATTAATCAAATTGAAGTTTCTCAACGCATCATTCTCCGACAAATATTAAAAGCTCGATGGTTCATGGGGACTAAGGACCTCAGATCCGCGAGCAAAATGATGTCTATCAGATAATTTATCAAAAAATTAGCAATTAATTTCTTTCAAAAAATTGATAACTCTAATAATCCTTCGATCTTGGATGTTAAAAAATATATCCCTGATCCTAATTTTAACAAACACAATGATATAATGATATATATATATATATATATATATATATATATATATATATATATATATATATATTATATATGCTTCCGGATCCTCTCTTTAATTAAAATTCTTTATTAAATTCATTTCACTCTTCTCACCTAACTTAAAAGTTTATTTTAACTTCTTCCTCGAACATTCGTAGCCTAATGGTTATAGTAGCTGACTTGAAATGAATCGCCCCAGGTTTGGTTCCCAGGAACTCGCTGTTTTCAAATTTACTTTAAATCACTTTAGTTTTCCGTGGAAAATTGTTTATCCAGATCAAATTTAAATTTACACGTTCTTTTCTATTTTTACAAAATGTATTTTATTTTGTATTAGCTTTTAAAAAAAGCTGTTTTTCTGATTTCAAATCATTCAATGTTTCTCTCATTTCTACTACGACTGAGCTCTAAGCTGCATTCCCATTGGTCAGGCCTCACCTCGCCCACCCACTGATCGAAATTTGTTTTCATTCTCAGTGCTTGCACCATTTTTGAAGATATTTTTCTAGCACTTAAAGCATTTTAGTAGTTTTAAATTTTAATTTTTTACTCTCATATAAGTATGTTTTACTTTTTAAGTATTTTTTATTAACAAAGGGGGACAGTGAATTCGTCACAGTCACTCAAAATCCTAAAGATAAGAGGTTATGGCTCGGAAAAACTAGATACACTGGTCACACACATCCACCCAATGATACTCTAAATCCCTTTCGCACATATACCAGCAAGTCTTAGATTTCACCCACGATAAACTTGCAATCCTTACGCTCAATTGTCAAAGGGCTCACCAAACAGATTTCGACGACGTTATTTCAAAAAAATGTTCGTTACTCATGTTGTCAGAGACGTGGTTAGATAGTGACGAACGTGCTTCGATACCTACCCTCGATTGCTGCGTACAGCTTTAACAACCGGGCCGCAGAGCAGCTGGTGTTGCGATCTATCGCAAACAGAAAAACTCACATGTTGTGACTCCTGATACGAACATTACGTATCGTCAATTGATTGATTGAATATTAACGTCGCACTGTTTAGCTACACGAGGGCTTTTGGCGACGGTCCAGGTAATTTTGAACCATGGTCAAGTGACGTGGATGACACCTGAGCTGGCACCCCCTCTCCTAACTACCACACCACACCAATGGGAGGACGTTTCAGCTCTCGACAGATTTAACGTGCATCGCTGCCCTACACGGCGGGTCTTTAGTGGTAAGGGGCTCGAACCCGTGACAAAGCAAGCCACGGTCTGATACCTATACCACTCGGCTACCGCGGCCACTACGTATCGTCAAACAAGTGGACTGGGTATTGTTAGTAACGATATTGGGACATATGTGCTGCTGAATGCTTATTTGAAAACAAACAAACAGTGATTTCGGTGGTCACATACATTTCTTGAAATCAAACGATACAAAAAGTTAAAGATTTCCTACATTTTGTACATTTACCATATACCGAATGTGGTTCTGCTCTTTTAAAGAAAACTATCACTCGCTTCCCTTGATTTTAACTTTAATTTCAGTTTGCCCAAATCTTAACCGCTCATAGCTTTTTTGAATGATGAATTCAAGCTCGAAGTGAACACAAATTAAAATGTTTCGACAACTAACTGGTAATGTTATCGACGCTGTTTTTCAACGATTTTCATATACTTTGAAATCACAAGTACACTGCTGGACAATTGCTAAGGACGGATCACAAATTGCTATGTAGCATAACATTAAGCGAGACATGAGGCCTAGTAGGATAAAATATAGTTGCCACACTGTTCAGACATTAGAATAAAGAATATGTATTGTTCTGGAAAGTAAAAAAGCTGTGAAACATCTGAAAGGAAAAAAAATGTTCATTTGATCTGCGTACGGAGAAATGGAACAATGCATCTAAAAGTCAGCACGCACCTTAAAGAAAGGTATCAGTACGGGATATGTCCACCGTGGAGTGTGATGCAACATTCCACACGTCGTACCATACTTTGCACAACATTATCCAGCAGCTGTTGAGGCAATTTATCCCATTCCTCTGTGAGTGCACGGATGAGGGTGTTCTTGTTTGTGGGAGGATAGTTTCGACCAGCAACTTGCCTCTCCAAAGCATCCCATACGTTTTCAATGGGGTTTAGATCTGAGAACGTGCTGGCCATACGAGACGTTGCATACCCTCGCTGTCTAGACAATCCTGAACAGCGAGTGTTCGATGACATGTTGCGTTGTCGTCCATAAAAACAAATTTATCACCGACAGCACCACGGAAAAGACGAACATGAGGAAGTGGAACATCATCAATGTATCGTTGGCCCGTCATAGTCCCGTTCGCAACCACATGTAGACGCGTGCGGCCATTGATCATGATGCCGGCCCACACCATGATACTGCATGTGGGATATCGGTCCTTTTCCTGGATATTTTCTGGCCGATAAGCAGTACCACTCTCGCGCCAGATCAGTTGGCGTCTACAATCTGATGACAGACTGAACCTACTCTCATCTGAGAATAGTACGCATGCCCAGTCCTGTTCAGTCCAATTGTGATGCTCACGACACCATTGCAAACGGCAGTACGGTGCTGTCTGGTCAATGGGACACACACAACTAGGTCTGCGTGCGTATAGTCCTCCTCCCCTCAAACGTCTGGCAACAGTTTTTCGGGAGATCTGCTTTACTGAGGCAGCAAGAAACTGATTTGCCACCTGCTGAGCTGTAGTGCGCCTGTTGCTTTTTGCTGATAGGACGATATATCGGTCTTCTGCAGGCGTCGTACTTCTAACACGACCTCCCCCGTGCCGTCTACTACACATTCCAGTAGTTTCAAATGACTTCCACAGCCGTGAAACAACGCTGTGAGCGATGTCGAACTCCTTGGCAACATGTGTTATTTTTCGCCCTTCTTCGATCTTTCCAATAATTCGTCCACGCATAAAATCATCTATGTGATGTCGGGAAGACATGCCAAAAATTTTAAGTTCGTCTATTAAATCTTTCCTGTAAAACTTTGACTTGAAACAACAACTGTCCAAACGCGTCAAAACCTTTAAAACTCTTATGAACGCTATCACGGGATGAACAGACGTGGAAAAAAAATTGCATACTCATACTTCTTCTTACTAATATCCCGCACTTATTCTAATTTTCCACATTTTGTTTCCTCTCATTTTGTGGTTGCTATGGATGATAGTGTTATCCGTCCTTAGCAATTGTCCAGCAGTGTATATGTGTCATATTTTAGTTATCATAAGTCTATTGTCTCCGCTCTTCTCCAAATTGATCAAGAATAATTATTTTAGATAAAAAAAATGCATTATTCCTTGTGTTATTTAAAAAAAATCATTAAAGATCTAATAATTCGATAGAAAATTATTTGTAAACATACCCAATTCATTTTTTCCGGATATAAGTTACGATTGCGTATTTACTAAGATAACATGTCAGATGTTAAACATCATATACGACTACTGTAAGACTCGTTTTTCTTTCTCTCTCGCTCTTTTTTTGAAATTAATTTTCTTTTTCATACAGTTGTTGAGGGGTATGGCATTTTCATCCTCTCCACAGATAACGGCATCCATATCACTTCTTCCTCCCCTCACTCATAAAAATTGGAGGTTTCCTGTGGGAGTGGGTAAGATATCTTTTTTATCTATTTATTTTTTACTTTTTTTTAGTTAATATAAACTGTTTTTATGCATTTTATTATTTTCAATGGAATATTGCGCTAACATTTAACCAATAAGTTCTACAGATGCCTAAAAGGAAACGAATTCTTACACAGAAGAAATTTTGCAATTGATGAATTGATCAGATTCTGAACTTATTGATGATGACTATGCTGGAGGCAAAGTAAATGAACGACGCATACTGAAAGTAGAATCAAGTTCAGATCAGAGCGATGATAAAAACAAGAAAAAACGTTTGTTACATTAAGACAACTTTGGATCATCTTTTACAAAAAAATCTCTTGAACCCGTTCATTTCATTGATATAGCTGAAGGTAACAAGGGGTTTCGCTACAAACAAAATGTAATAGCAAATGAAATTACTTTAAAAAGTCAAAATATGTCCTTTAAAATTTGTTAGAGGTAGCTGAAGCGCGCGCGTGCGTTAGCAGCATCTACATCCAATAACAAAAGTATTTTAAATGATGATGAGGATGATAGTGTTGTAATTCCTCCCGCAATAAAATCGTAGTATTATCATCTGCCTGCTAAAAGGCCATGCCAGGCTAAAAGGCATGGTATGTATAGCCATTTTCGATGTGTTGATGGCATTTCGTTGTCTCATTATGCATATATATCAAACCTACGAAAGCAGTTTGAAACATGTAAAAAATGCAGCGTTTACTTATACTTATCAAAAGTAAAAATGATTTAAAGAATTTCATAGTAAATAAATAATGAGTCAACATAAGAATTAATTTTACATCAATAAGTTCCGTATTTGTAACAATTTTAGTTGAAGTAAGTTTGTTTCTTTTATCAACTTAGAACCAAAAAATGCATAATTTGTAAAACTTCACAGTTGATGATTTTACAGGAAACGCCCAACCCTCACGATCGTGCGGTTATCGTTTACGTTCCAAAGAAAATTTTTAATTATTTTCCCAGTGTCATCGGGGTCCAAATAGTATTAATAACCATTAGACATTAATACAGTGTTTCTCAAAGTGTGGGCGCGAGCGTATCAAAATTTAAAGATTTTTTTTCAAAATAACCGGAAAGAGAAGTAAAAACAAAAATGCTTTCTTCCATAAAAAAAAAATACACACAACAACACTGACATAATTTATGTTTATTATCTGGCTTTTTCCGTCTTCAAATAGCTATCTTTGATTCCAAAACCAAATTAAAGAAAAAAACATTTTGTTTTATTTGCTGTATTTCCTCAATGAGAGATTTTTTTTTTATTATGTTTTAACATAAAATATTACTCGTTAAAAGAAAAACGAAACCCAGACCCTGAGAAAATTCTAAGAAGATAAAACAATTTCACCACTGTAATTATTATTGAAATACTGTACATTAGTTGTAGAAAAAGAAAAGGAAGTCATGATTCACCCTTTCAGCCAGGCTGCATAGTACGTTTGCTAATCATTTGATTGACCTTCAATCTTATGGTATGGTTATTATCAATATTAGCTTCCCTCCCATCTTTTTATGCGTTTGCTTTTCGCTTAGGAAATTGTAATCAATTGAGTTTTGCGATATTTGGAAAAGAATTGATTGGTTTAACATTTCTGTAGATAAATTGAAAAGTGTCTGATTTGCGTCCTTTATTATGGTATTGTACTTTTGAATCATTTTAGTTCAGTTTTATTGATTTTTCACAAATCATCAAAGAATTGAATAGTCCTTGAAAGAAGGTGTAAGTATACTTCTATAAATTAAAATATTCACTAGAATTTCCGATTTGTATCGTGTACAGTAAAAATAATTTAAACAAATGATTGGGGTGACTGAGTCCCCCGTACTACCATTACTGCTAGTATCGAGTACGCGCCTGCTCCCGGGTTAAAAACATTTGAAGTCTTCTCGCTTTAAATGTTAAAAAAGTAACACAATTATTTTTCATCGGAATTTTATATTCTTTTTCATAATTTAACATTAATTCTAAATGCTAATTGTGTGAGGTTTAAAAAATTACAGTTCTTTTAAACAGTTATTTACAATTATAGCATTTATCTAAAAAAAAAAAATCATTTTACATTTTTGTATACAATGTCATGCACACAGTTTTACTCTCCTTACAATTCAGCTATTATATCAAGAATAATGTCTTATTTTTTTTTAAAAAATGAACTCGTGCGAAGAGTCGGTGTTTCAGCCAGTATACGTTTAATGTATCAGTACTGAAGAAGGTATTTTATAATAATTTCTTATTACTGAATTTGGCCGCGGTAGCCGAGTGGTATAGTATCGAATCGTGGTTTGCCTTGTCACGAGTTCGAGCCCTGTACCACTAAAGACCCGCCGTAGGCATCGATGCACGTTAAATCTGTTGAGAGTTGAAACGTTTTCCCGTTGGTGTGGTGTGGTAGTTAGAGAGAGGGGTGCCAGCTCAGGTGTCATCCACGTCACTTGACCATGGTTCAAAATTACGTGGTCCGTCGTCAAAAGCCCTCGTGCAGCTGAACAGTGCGACGTTAATATTCAATCAATCAATCTTATTACTAAATTAAGAACAAGTTTATAATTATTAGACTTCCACGGGCTTGTCTTGTAGAGGAAAGTTTTTCAAAGGAAGGTTTAATATCAGAAATTGACACTTAAAGAGTTATTTTTCTATATTTAGCTGAGATCTATATTTTGTCTTCAAGGCATCCACTGCAAAAATCCGGTTTGAAAAGGTAGGGATGTTGAAAATGGTAATAGTATACGAAGTGCTTTTGTTTTCAGTACAGATAATTCCTCATCCACCTCTCTACCCCAAATTCAAAGAGCGATTTATTACAAATTTATTTTAATTTTTCACTGGATGTGAAATGTAGAAGATTTCTTCTTCGGAAGTTGAGAGCCCTTCTGGAGTATCTTGAAATAGATCCCTAATCCACTCGTAACTTGCTACCAAGCTGTCCTCATCCAGAAAATACTTTTAAATTCTTGCCAACATAGCTAAATGATTTTGACATGTTTTAAAACAACTTTCACATGTTGTTCAACAGATTGTAAGTTTTAACACATATCGAACTGGGGATTTTTCCCCCATCATTTACTTCAGTAGTGGTAAATCCAAAATTTAAGTATTTTTTGAGACTATCGCTTTGTTTTCAATTTTCGGAACCATGCTCGTTCGTCTGTGTACTTGTTGATTCTCTGTTATCATCGAATGTACGAATGTTTGCTTACGACTTAAAAATGTATGTATGATATTGTTTTAATCTACTGCCGTAAATACTTAATTACCGTGAATTACAATTAACGTGTAAATTTTAAAAAAATGTACATTCAAGCTAGATTCGGTAGCTATAGGAGTATTACTGAGTCGACCAAAAACTGACTAGAATTGTACGAGGAAAAGCATTTTTACATGTTTTGCGCAGACGTCCGATAGGCTGCCCAGACTCACGCAAACGTACCCTATAATGCCAGATGTGATGGATATGATAGAGAGCAACATTGACCAGACCATTTTTCTAATGACATTGTACCTTTGAGAAATGAATGCTGAAGGAAATAAATCTTTAATTAAATACATCATTTTGTGATCTGTTCCAAATTTAAAAATTAGAGAAAGAAAAATAACATAATTCTAAGTAATATATATTTTAAGTAATTTTTAAAATATATATTACTGAAAAGTTACATATACACAAAATTTAATATACTTATCGTATTAATTTGTACGGTTTATAATTAAGGTCGTATTGTAACTTTAGCGTCTCTCTCAAAGTGCATTTTTATTGCAGTAAATACATTATTGTTGTACGGAGGCGAGACAAAAATTATGATTGAAAATTGGGTCGCCAGTATTGAAAGTTTGAGAAACACTACTTTTTAATGTATGAGTGGTGCACAGAGTATTTTATGACTAATTAATCAATACTAAATTAAGAACAAGCTTTAATAATTATTAGCTACTTCCATGGGCTTGTCTTACAGAGCAAAGTTTTTGAAAGGAGTTTTAAGATAAGAAATTGACCTCTGAGTTCATTTTCTATATTTATTGATATGTATATTTTGTCTTCTACAACCACCGCATTTTGTAATATGTTCCAATTTAAAAATCAGAGAAAGGAAAATAACTTAGTAACCCACTTTAGTTCCGGATCTCTATTTTCTAAATTAACATACTCGACACCAGGCGCAGCGAATAGAGTTCTCGTTACTGACTCCCTGACGACCATTTTGACGAGCTTCTCGTCTGCTTGCACGAATTTGACTTTATTTTTCTAAGACCGCCGAAACCAACAGTTCGCCCCGCCCACTGTCTCTTCCATGTCCACCAATAAGGAAACACCATCTCGAAAGCAGGCCAATCCAACATCAAGAGCCAATACGTTAAAGTATGGGACGGAGGAACGCTTCGCGTTCCAGTGCCCAAAGATGTCAAACGATCAAGCGAAATAACATTTAGTAATTATCCTATTACTTAACTTTTTTTTGCTTAAAAAACATACAAAAATTTTAATACTTATGTCATGAATTTGTACGGTTTATAATAAATATTGTTGCTTTATCGTAAAAGTGCATTATTATTGCATTCAGTAAATTATTATGTATAGGGGGCGCTAAAAAATTGTGATTGAAAAGGGGGCGCCAGTATTGAAAGTTTGAGAAGCACTACATTAATATTTAAAAATAAAAATATTTCGGCTCTTAATGGAAGAAAATACACCCAGAACATTGAAAATAGCGACCCAAGAAGGAAGCTAAGTACACAATCGCGAAAAATCCAAATAAGTACAGCGTAATGTGATATGAAAAAATGATCCAAGTTTTGTGCCAATACGCATGCTCATACACGCCAAGGTGGCGCTAAGCAGATATTTGGAAGAGGGCGCTTATAAGCCAGCGAATTCGAAGATTCATAAACGTGACGATTACCGCCGATTGTAGAAAGACTTTGTAAGCGAAATATGCCAGGTAAACGTTAAAGACATTTCTCACAGTTAAGTGAGTTTGAGAGAGCCTGATCATCGGGAAGAAAACTGCAGGCTGGTCGATGCGCCATGTTGCCGTCCAGGTGGAACGTTCGAGTGTGCCGTTAGAAATTGTTGGGAGCAGTGGACACGAAAGGTACCCACGCGCGGAAAACCGGGTCTGGAGCGAACCAGGAAGACCACGAGGAGAGATGATCAAAGGATATATTTTTTTTTACTTGTGGGATTCTTAAGAGTGACTCGTTCAACGAGACGAGCAGACGTAGGCGTAGCAATTGTTCCACAAACAATTTCCGACACCTTGCAGAAGCAAAATCTTAAATCCAACGCCCTTTCCGTTGCACTCCCTTTAACACCTGGACAAGTTTTCGGCAACTGCGTTCATACAGTTGTGCTAAGCCAGATCAATGTGGAATGTCACAGATTGGCAAAAGGTTGTATTTAGTGATGAGTCCCGGTTTGTTTTGGGGATCGATGATAACCGTGTACGGATTCCAAATTTAAACCTGGTGAGCGGTACAATCACCCACACTGTTCTACGTCACACCCCGCACAGCTGGTGCAATGGTCTGCGGGCCAATACCAGCTAAGATAGCCGGTCCACTTTAATTGTGATGTAAAACTCCAACGGGCCAACGTTACGTTGATGATATTCTTCGACCCCCATGTAGGACCTTTCAAATGGTCTCCCCAAGGGCAATTTTCCAGCAAGAGAATGCTCGTCCGTAAAGCAAGAGTTGCTCAAAAACTTCCTAAGTCATTTTCAGACTTTACCATGGCCAGCCCGCTCCCCCGATTTGTCCCCCCAGAGCACGGGATAGCTAAAAACGGCAGATGCCATCGTGTCACCAAAGCCATGGAGATTTAGAGTCGGTTGTTCAAGATTTGTGGGCCCATCTGCCTCAGGACAACATAAGGTGCCCCAATCAACTTAATGCCGGACCGTGTGGCGGCACATGTATTGCAGCTGGAGGTCGTGCAACGCGCCATTGAAGCTGCCCAGTATTTATGTCGTTGCACACCCTGTATTCGTTTTATTGTCTTGTTTTTGAGATCAAGTGAATCTCTCATCTTTGTCATTATGTGTATTAAATTTCATTTCAATCCGATGCTTTCTTCTTGGGTCGCTATTTTCAATGTTCCTGAGTGTATGTTCTCTTTTTTTCCATATTTTCTTTTAGCAAATATTTTTTCGCATTTTCCCTATTCAGCAGGGTGATTCACACACGTTATCTTTCTGTCATTGAAAAGTAATTGTAAAAGAGGAATGATCCAGTCTTGAAAAGCCATTTTTCAAAACTACACGTCTACATAACATTAATTTTTATTTTATAAGGAGAGGGGATGACTAAGGAAATTCATTGGGGTCAAGACTTGGTGCAAGAGTAGTATTCCCTTAGGGTGTTCAACCAATGTAATATCCGCCCAATGGCCAGTCAATTGGGGAAAAACACCTACAAAATTCATGCTTAGCTTTTATACAATTAAATTTCAATTTCCACCTAGGTTTCAGCCTGGTTGATATACCGTCTGCATACTGTGCGCGAGGCTAGGGTTCAAATCATCGAACTTTTTTTTCCCATTTCATTTAATTATTTTTATTGAAAAATTTATTTTATACCCTTATTTAGCATTTTTTAAATTGGCCAGATGCAACTCTTTGCCAAGCAGACTCTTTACGATGAAACACATGCCTCTTTTATTATTGTTACAAATTTTGTTGATTTGCGAATAAAAATCGCCAATGAATCTATTAGAACAGGGTATCTCAAACTTTCGACCCAATTTTCAATCCTAGTTTTCACCCCCTCCTCCATACAGTAACATGTATTGAATGCAATAAAAAGGCACTTAAACGTAAATTTACGATACAACAGTTTAATTATAAACCTACAAATTGTCAAGATAAGTACTAAATTTTGTGTTTGACAAACCCATGGAAGTAGCTAGCAATTATTAAATTGGGTTTTAATTTAGTATTGACAAATTAATCATGAAAATATGGAGCCGAATTGATACATTTATAAGTGCATTTTATCAGTATAAATGTTTGTTTAATTTTTGTGTCAAAATATATTTTTGCTTTCAGTAAATTAATAATTATTTTAAATCTTTTATTTTCGACTTTCAATAGGCTCGCCCTCCTAGGAGGTGCGCTCCACTGTTTGAGAAACGCTGCTTTAGAAGGAATTTCTGTGCAAGAAATGTTTTCAACTTCTAGGATTTCTATGTAATCTGCTGCTATACCGTTCTTCGCACGGGTGAACTGAGAAACTAAACAACACACATTGAGAAGGATAAAGAAGTTTTTAGTAAGTTAATTTTACGTGAATTGCAAATTAAACAAAAAAAAAAAAAAGGTTTTGTACACCTCGGCTACGCAAAAAAAAGAGAAAAACATCTTTGTTAATTTTTAAGTCTGTAGATCTAATAGCTGACAAAAAGATTTTTTTTTATTTATAACTCCCCGTAACACTCTTTGCGTGTCGATTTTTGAAAACACCTTCCTAAGCTGATCTCTGCTCAGCAAAAGTAACACATTGTTTAGTTAAAGTTTTGTGTAATGAACGCTTAAAATACTGTAAAATAATTTATATCGAAAGTGTACTACATTAATATTACTTTCTTGTATTTATTTTAGGTTAAATTGTAATCATTTTAAACCAACGCCGTTTATTAAATTATAATGGCGATTCAATGAAAAACATAGCGAAATGTTAACGATAGAGTCAAGTTAATGTTCAGCTAATTTCATAGCTCGAGCTTTATTAGAGCTTTTTAAGACCCGCCGTAGGGCAGCGATGCGTGTTAATACTTTATCCACCGCATTATGCAGTTTTCTCAAACAATGGTTTTATTTTTGGATCAATGCATTGAAAATTAAGAGATATACCTAAACAAAATACCTACTTTTGGAAAATTTAATCCGTTATAGCTAATACATTAATTAAAGGTATTCCACTGTAAAATTAATTATATACACCATTCACTTAAAATAAATAGTTAAATCATTTTCTAAGGTCTTCATTAACATACAAAAACATAAGACACTTAATTTTGGGCATAAACTATTTTTTCGACAAAAAGAATTATCTTTGCAATCCGCTGCAAACGCAATATAAAACGCCTTAAGGCTACAGTGGACAGTTAAAATGTGGAAAATTGACTAAAACATCGAAAAATTTTTTTTTTTGGCTTATTTTAATATTATATTAGCTTTCTATCAAACGCAAAAAATTTTTTTGGTTTCATGCATTTTTTACTGAGTTATGGGGTAGTTCCGATTCAGTCATTCATGACCACGCCCCTTTTGTTTACATTCTGATGTCATGCTGACAAAGCTGTCATGTACTTTGACAGTACGAATTTTATTTACTGTAGACATAGCCTCTCTAATTTTTATTTTTAAATGTTAATTTATCAAGGTCTGATGGCAACAATTTGTTTTAACTGTATCTGAGACCTAAATCGGCATTATTTGTTTACAATTCGTTCGAACTTGCGTTTGCATTTTTCGTTCAATTTTATTCAAACTTTATATTGATTTTACCAAAAACAAAAGTTCTTTTCAGAACTAAAGTTCATTTTAAATTGCTTTTTGTTATTTAAAATTTTTATAATGGATCTTATATCATCGAGATATAGAAAACCTAAAGGTCGTCCTACCAGAAGGAGAAAGATGTTGGCTGAAAATAGCAAGAAGCGATGGCAGAAATCTTCTAAAACTGTTGATGAAAACAGTAATAGTATGGTATTGCAGAGAGATACATTGTCTGAACCGAGTACATCTTCCCAACCTGAGGCAAGCTATATTTTCACCCACAAGGCTGTGTTTTCTGAATTATTGCAGAAAGTTCCTTTGTAAATATTGTACAAACTGTACCCCTTGTTATAAAACAACACCATTCCATGGGGTATTCTACAAAGATGGAACTTTTATGCGAATCATGCCATGAAAGCTATGGAAGTGTTTTTCAAGTTTCCAAGAAGAGGCCAAAATTCACATGATATAAACTGGTGAGTGCCTTCCTATCCATAGGCAGAGGGCATGCTGCTTTGGAAACGTTTTCATCTGTGTTCAACATGCCAACAATGGACCGAAAAACATTTGCCAAATGCATGCACAACTTATCCGTGAAAAACAAAGAGGTGAAGAAAAAAATGCTCGAAATGTCACGTCATGCTGCTAGAGAAGCTCACGTAAAAGTTGATGCTTCTCTAAAAAATCAGGAAATAATTGATGTGAGTGTATCATATGACGGTACTTGGCAAAAGCGAGGACATACATCTAACCTAGGATTAGAATAATCATCGATATCCTTAGTGGACTTGTCCTTGACTTTGAAGTATTGTCGAAATACTGTCATAATTGTGTAGTTGCTGGTCGAGATATGGGAGTCGATAGTGCGGGAGTTCCACATATGGCAAAAAGGACATGCGGATGAGTGTGACAAAATTTCAATGGAACTTCTGGAGCCATGGAGATGCACGCTGCACTATTTATGTGGAGGCGATCAATTAGTGATTGCCAAATGAGATCTGTTTCCATGCTGAGTGATGGTGACTTTCAAAAACTTTTCAATTTTTGTCGGACAATAAAAATATATGGTTCTGATATAAAAATTGAAAAGGAAGAGTGTCTGAATCATATTGCAAAGAGGCTAGGCACATCGTTACGTAACAAAGTGAAAGAATGGAAGGTGAAAAAAGTGACTCTTGGTGGGCGTAAGCAGGGAAGCCTTACAGATAAAAAAACATCACAAAGTTGCAAAATTACTATAGAAAGGCAATAAAAGATAATGTCCCTGATACCGATAAAATGAAAACTGCTATATATGCTAGCCTGATGCATTGCCCGTCAACTGACAAAAAGCCTATGCATGGTAAGTGTCCTGAAGGGGAATCATCATGGTGTTTCTATAAAAGAGCTATAGCCAAAGGTGAGACCCCAGGGTCACACAGTTCCACGAAAACTTGCTTGTCGCCACAAGTAGTGGAGAAAATTATGCCTGTTTATCAACGTTTAGCTTCAGACACCATTCTTGAAAGATGCGTAGCAGGCAAGACGCAAATTCGAATGAAAGTTTGTATAGCTGCATTTGGCGAAAATGCCCAAAAGAGGTATTCTGTCTCCAAAAAGGAGGCTGGAAATAGCAGTAACGGATGCCATTGAAAAGCACAATTTGGGCTATGTAAAATCTCTTGAAGCGAAAGAGGACTCATGTCTAAATGACAGTTTTTCTTTGACTATTGCAGAAAGACAAGATAAACGACGCATTTCTCAGAATATTTCTACAAAAACAAAAAGAAAAAAAAAAATGCCACGAATACAAATGCAGCCTATAGTGCCGGTGTGCTTTTAAATTTTTTTATCAGACTTAGCAAACAGTTTTCTTGTTATGTGTAATTAGATTTGTTATTTTTTTGAATTTTTGTAATTTAATTGTATTGAAATACTTTATTTTTGCTCATTGTGATTAATGAAATATATAATATATTATCTGGTTGATGAAATAATAATGAAATACATTCTGTTAATTTACTTTAGATTTTATTGAATGTTCTTGCTTACTTCAATTTTTATCATTATATATATTACATGTCAATGTGATTGTTACAATAAATATTGCAGAATCTTATACATATATTCTATGTTTATCTTATCTTTATGATATTAGTGTTTTTCAAATTTATATGAATGTCTTTAATTGTTTTTAAAAAACTAAGTTTTTTCCCTTTAGAATAATAATAGCTGTTGTTCTAAAAAATGAAACCTTCCTCGAAAGCATTGAATTTTTGTAATTTAATCTCTTTGAAATACTTTTATTTTTACTCATCATGATTAATGAAATATATAATATACTATCTGGTTGAGATAAAAACAATGAAATACATTCTGCTAATTTACTTCAGATATTATAAGTTCTAGCTTACTTCAATTTTTATCACTGTATATACCACGTGTCAATGTGACTGTGCCATAAATAAATATTGCAGAACCTTATGTATATATATATTTCTGCATCTATCTTATATTTGTATGATATTAGTGTTTTTCAAATTCATATTTATATCTTTTAATTTTTTTTTAAAAAATAAGTTAATTTCCCTTTAAAATAAAAAAAAACTGTTTTTCTCAGAATCAAAAAAATTTGCCTCGAAACCAAAACTCAAAATGTTCCATGCGTTGCAATTTTTGTCGAATTATAACAAAAACTTTCCAAAAGTATTCATCTAATGTATACTTATAAATTCTGGATGCATTGTAGTAATAGTGATAGGGTGAAAGAAGAAATTAAAAAGTTTTTTATGTAGGAAATCATTAAAATTTTGAAATTTTTATATAAAAATTTGCGTTTACCCATATATTTTGTAAATTATCATATAAAAACATTACATTGTATGCATACATTTGTAAAGAATTGCTTAAAGAAGTTAAATCAGGTGAAAACATGAAATTTAAAAAAATCAAAACGCATGGAACGTTTTGAAATTTTCGTTAAAATTTTTTTAAATTTTAAATTTCTTAAAAACTAATCATTTTTCTCACCAAATTTTTATATGGTTTTAGTTCTAAGTTACATACAGCCAGTAAAAATTTGGGGCATGTTTGTAAAAAATTAAAATTTTTTTTTTTTTACTGTCCACTGTAGCCTCAACTCAAAATAACCTTCTCTACATCAAACAATTTTCTCAAATAAACCATATAACTTTCTTTTCAACTCAATTATCCATTTCCATATAAAACAACTCTCGAATAAACGTACTTTGAACGCAAATTTATCTATCTCCATAAAAAAAAAACTTTCCCAATTAAACAACAAATTCATCAGTTTAAACTTTATCTATCTCCTTCAAATAACTTTCTCAAATATTCCACGAAATCCCTAACTCAAACTTATCCAACTCCTTAAACAATAAGTAAAACAAAAAAAATTATCAAACCAAATCTAAACAGCAATACTAGATACCGCGAAAGAAAATCTATTGCGTCTAGAACAAAAACAAAAACAAAAAAAAACTTTTTAGCATCGAGCAGCAACGTCAGAAAGTAAAAACAGGAAACAAGAGGGGGGGAGAAAAACGAAAACCCATAGGAAAAAATTTGCTGAGTTTCTTATCTCTGTTGCGACAGCAGGGGGGCGAAGGGGAAAATTCGAAAAGGAGTAACCAACAAACAGAATTCCAATCAACAAGCAGTGTCCCGCCCTTGGCCGAATCACCTGGGGAATTACCGACGAAAAAAGGGTGCGGACGAAACGCTCTCCCACAAGTTTTCGAAATGAATGTACAGCGACTAGCGTGAGATGGGTTGTTTTCCTTTACACTTAAATAACTCAAAATTCCAAGTACTACATCAAAATTCTCTTCCTTTGTCAATACCAACTCAAAGCTTACACAAACTACGCGTACAGAAAACATAAAATTTAACAATACCATTATCTGACCAAAAAAAAAACTTATTACCAAATAACAAAGCAGAACTACTATTAAAATCCAAAACCACAAAAAAAAAATTAAATCAACATCAACACTCAGTTCAATAATCTACCCACGCGCTAACATAAATCAACACACGTAAGCCTAGCATCAACGATAAAAAATTACCATATCGACATAGACCAAAACGTTAAATTCCTAGTAAAGTTTAGCACGCGACCTAGACACAATGATTGACTGCACATTCATTTAACCAAACCACAATTAATCTAAACCTTAAGCATACAAAAAAAAATTCCAAATCTCTAACAAAAAAAACAATAATTAAATCAGCATTGAAACACCTGACCGAAACACTAGAAAATTTTAAATTAAAATTAGCAATCATATGACAGAACAAAAACAACCCGAGCAAAACAAATTTAAGTTTCAACATATATATAATTTCCAAAAGACCATAAAAATTTAAAAACGACCACCTCTATCCATCTCTTAACAAGCATAAATTCCAAAGATATAAATTCAGCACAGGCACTTAAAATTAATACACCAACACAATTTAGCAATAAAATTGATTCTAACAAAATGCCGCTACCAAAAAAATTTAATATTTTATGCAAACTCAAAATTTAACCAGAAAGTACACAGTTATACACAATCAAATCAGCATAAACTAAGTTACTCAATAAAGGAACCTTTTGTATGAAAAAAATATTTAAAAATACTAGATAATAATCACAACACAAAATTATGTAATAAATGAAAAAATGTCAAATATGTATGTATAGTACCAACATTCAAATTTCATGACAGGTGTCCATTGACCCCAAAATTTGACTTTTGTCACAAACATGGCTTAACCCTCCAATTGCACAGCACGGCTTTTTCCACCCTACTAGAGAGGCTTCGAAAACGGACCACACTGAATTTTTCCTAAGGCCGGGGACTCACCAAAAAGGAACCAAACAGATTTTTCCCCTTCAAGTAATGTGTTCAAAACCGGTAAGGAGGTATTTTTCCGAATTCTTTTCCCCCTTTAAAGGTTTATGATCTTGAAAGATAATTAGAGACGGTCGGGGAGACACAATGGGCATTGAGGGGAAATTTTATGGTCACGGAGAGACCGGTTTCTTAGGAATTGTAAAATCTGGGAAGAATTTCTTTAAACCCTAAAGTGTACGGAAATAAATTGCAAGTCAACCAGTTGAGAATTCTCAATTTTTTACTTTACCTTTAAATTCTCAAATGGAATTAAGTTTTCATAATGTATGTCTAAGTTTTAAAAATATTCGTAGTATTTAAATTCAAATTACATATTAAAAACATTGAGGATAATTTACTGTTTCATTTTTTTTTTTATTTTAATCAATACTTTCAGGTTTTTTTTAAAAATGATTATTTTGTTATGTGTCAAAAATAAAAAAAAAAGGTTCAAAATTTAAAATCTTTTAAAATTTCGGACACTTCTAAACATGAATAATTTGTAAATTCTTGTATTACATTATTTGCAAAAAATTTATATGTATTGTTAAAAAAAAAAAACCCTATTTAAATCTTTAGTTTTTCATAATTTTAAAGCCAGATATTCAGGGCATCTTACATAGAATCCCTTGTTTTGTATTGTTCAAGATAACAAATTATATTTGATATTTGAATGTCTGAACATTAATTTCATACAAAGAGAATTTTAAATTCAAGTTTATATTTTTTAACTTGAATCTTCAAATAAAGAGTATTTAAAAGCATCTGGACAAATTTAAAGTTAACATTTGCGCATATAAATAAATATAAAGATTCTTTTAAATTGAAGTTAAAAATATATATTTATGCATAATCCCTCATCATATATTTCATGTTCCATTAGTGATTGACTGAAGAAAAGGTTATTAAAATTTGGACATTTTTATAATCTTAACCATGCAAAACTAGAATTTTGTATTAGCTCCACTAAAATTCTGCATTGAATTTCGAAAAAGATATTTATGCGTGTCTCACATTAATTAGTTGAAAAACATATATATTTACCATAAATACTAATAATTCTTTGGATATTTAAATTATCATTAGATTAATTTTTTTAATATATATATACATATATATATATATACATATATATATATATATATATATATATATATATATATATATATATATATATATATGTAGGATCCAATAGTTCCAAAAAGCACAACGCAGTCTTCGCGCGCAGGCGCAGCTAAGTGAAACAAATACTGAAACGATGAGACTGTGAACTTTTAAGAGAAAAACTTTTGAGAGAGAGAAAGGAGAACGCGAGAGGTGCGCGAGCAGGCGTTACCTTCTGCATATCATCGTCAAACTTATCTGTTAAAATAGCTACCTTTTTAATTAATTTTTATTAAATTTTAAAATAAAATAGAAGAAAGACAAACGTTTTGGACCCCCTTTGTTGTCTCCCACAAATTATGAGGGCTCAGGCCGGGATCGATAAAATTTCGATTTTGGAACCAAAGTCTGGACACGAACAAAAGCGTCCGTGAAGGAGACGCTCATATTTGGAAACTTCGTTCAACCTGTGTAGAGGTTTGAACTCGGCATGAATACTCCGCCTGTGTAGAGGCCGGGTTCAAAAAATTTCGATTTTGATCAAAGTTTGGAACGTGAACAAAAGCCGTCCGTGGAGGAGACGCGCCGCCATTTTCCGAAAAACTTCGTTCAACCTGTAGAGGTTTGAACTCAGCATGAAAATTCCGCCTGTGTAGAGGTTGGAAATACCCGCAAACACTATGAAGAGGTGCTAATAACATCTGAACAATTTCAACTATATTACCTGCGAAGAGGTGAAATCAGTGGAATCGACGTTTTTTTCAATTATATTGATACATCGTACGTGCGAGCAACAAGGGAGCTAGAAAAAAGGTAGATCTTTCCATATTTTTCTAAATGTATAAAAACGCTCTTAAAGAGGATCTCATAAGAGTTGTTGAGGATCTAGACGGTACTGTGGAGAGTACTGACACCATAGCTAAACTAAAGACTAAAATTGAGAACAGTAGTACATTTGAAAGTGATCCAGATTTCTCGTTAAAACTTTAATTCTAAACTGTATAGATGAGAGGGCATTATGAAACGAAAGAGAGTGTAACTTTTAGAAAAAACAGAAAATTGAGCTCACGAAACTTCAGTTAGCAAAATTAGAAAAAGGAGTCGAACTTCAAACGGCTAAAAATAAAGCATTAAGTTTAAACTCTGCAGCTAAAGTCGAAGAGAAACAGTTCGAAATTTTAAATAAGGAAACCGCAACTCATATTGGCATTCGAGAAGCAGAAGATTGGTTTAGGCCTATTGATTTAGCTAAAGAGTGTGATATTTATATTTCATCTAGAAGCGGATCACATAAAAGAAATTCCTATTACTTATGGATATACCCAAGACCCTTTAAAAATAGATCACAAAACTTTAAACCAAAGATTAAAGAGAACTATTCCCAATATCTTGAAAGAGAAAATAAAAATTGCTATATATATATATGCGGTGATTCATCTCATTACGCAAGAGACTGTGAGAAGCGTTTTAAACCTAAAGAATCTAACGACCACATCCATAATAGAATAAACGTGAATACTTTGAAAGTCGAGAGCGAAAAACAAAAATAGCGGATGAATTCGCAAATCTTCAATACGTTATTTTTGTAGAAAATCAGCCCGTAACAGCCTTGATCGATTCAGGTTGCCAGATCCCAGTTTTAAATTCTCACTAATTAGAGTGCAAACACCTTCCGAAGAAATAATAACATTAAGTTCATGTTTTGGCGAACAGCGAATGGTAGAAGTTAAACCGATAAAAATTTCTCTTAATCAACACCGGTCTAAGTGTTCGAACGGCAATATCACCTACCTTAACCGAAGAATTTATTATACATCCCAGTGTATATTCTGAAATAAAGAAATTAGGCCATGCAAAGAGCGATGTTTTATTGAATGAAAGTGAATCCTCTTTAGGTGCTCATGCTTATGCTTATCCTAGTGCTGTTTCTTTTTCAAATGTTTCGGTTTCAAATGTGATAGAAAACTCTAGTTATGATTTGCCACATGTTAAAAACTTTAATACTAGAAATGATTTGAGTTCTCTAATTAAGGATTATAAATGTAATAAAATTAAGAGTACTAAGTTAAAATTGAGTATTAAAAGAGAAAAATGTTCTGATATAGTATTGTGTAAGAAAATAAATGGTGCCATGAAAACGAGTTCCGTGAACTTCAACGCCCCTTCACCTATGGAGAGTAAGCATCGACGGTTTACAAAGCTCCGGAAAATCTTTGAGCCTTGGCAGTGGAAACGAAGGAAAAAGAGAAATCGTTTTGAACAGACGTCCAGAACTCTACAGAGGAAAATATCGATGCGTTCAACCAAAGATCAACTTGTTAAAAAAGACGTTCTTATGCCTGTGAAACACAATGTTTTCCTGTGGAAACTTCCGGATGTCGAAGAGATGCCTTCACATGATGGAGAACCTGTCTAGTTCAGAAGAATTATGATATGTTTAATCTTTGTATATTTGTCGTATAGTCCTTGTCTGTTCCGTCTTTTTTTTGTATGTTTCAGATTCTCCTCTGGTCTCGGTGAAGAAGGAAAAAGGGAAGTACCGCTGCGGACAGCGTACAGTCAGGATAGCCGGATGTAGGATCCAATAGTTCCCAAAAGCACAACGCAGTCTTAAGCGCAGGCGCAGCTAAGTGAAACAAAACTGAAACGATGAGACTCAGAACTTTTAAGAGAAAAAACTTTTGAAAGAGAGAAATGAGAACGCGAGGTGCGCCAGCAGGCGTTACCTTCTGCATGTCATCGTCAAACTTATCTGTTAAAATAGCTACCTTTAATTAATTTTTATTAAGTTTTAAAGTAAAATAGAAGACAAACGTCTTGGACCCCTTGTTGTCTCCCACACACACACACACACACACACACACACACACACACACACACATATATATATATATATATATATATATATATATATATATATATATATATATATATATATATATATATATATATATTCCGGAATTCTAATATTTTTTTCAAGTATTCCTTAAATTTCATATAATTTAATTAAGTGAGGGGATATTAAAGTCGCACTCTCTC
>BMAU01002579.1:0-17084 GCA_019973935.1 Trichonephila clavipes | reverse complement strand
GTAAGAAAAATGAAACAGTAAATTATCCTCAATGTTTTAATACATAATTTGAATTTAAATACTACAGATATTTTTTTAAAACTTAGACATACATTATAAAAACTTAATTCCATTTGAGAATTTTAAAGTAAAGAAAAAAATGAGAATTCTCAAATCGTTGACTCGCTATTTGTGTAAACTTTAGGTTGAAGATTTTAGGATTGCCACAGGAACCGGTCTCCCCGTCGTGACCATAAAAGTTTCCCCTCAATGCCCATTGTGTCTCCCTCGACCGTCTCTAATTATCTTTCAAGATCGTAAACCTTTAAAGGGGGAAAAGAATTCGGAAAAATACCACCTTACCGGTTTTGAAACACATTACTTGAAGGGGAAAAATCTGTTTGTTTCATTTTTGGTGAGTCCACGGCCTTAGGAAAAATTCAATGTGGTCCGTTTTCGAAGCCTCTCTAGTAGGGTGGAAAAAGCCGTGCAGTCCAGTTGGAGGGTTAATTGTTGTCTGAGAACAATTGCTTCCTCTAACGTTGCAGTAGCAACAAAGGACTTCGTCCATGTATAAGTTGTTCCGTAAAACGGAAAGCTGCTATAGGAAGTCTCTTCATCCATCGACAATTGGGTTAAAGTTCCCTATAAGCCTTTAAGTAGAGCACTTACAGTGCCATAGGTAACAGTCGAAAGTTCGTAAATTTGGGGTGATTCGTGTTCACTTTCACGCAAACGATTCTCTGCGGATTACGCTGGTTAGGGTTAATTAATATAGTTCGATACATAATTTTAATATCTGCTGTAAATGCATACGTGTAAGTTCTGAAACTGAACATTTGCACATATAAATCCTCTTATCACTCCTCCATTATATTGAATGTCATTTAAAGATATTCCATTATCAGTTAACGAAAAAAGCTGTTAAAGACAACTCTAAGTTTTGTTGTGGAACTTTTTTCTGGACGATAAATTCCATGATGGGTAGCGTAATATGTGATTTCGGGTTCAGTTGTGTTAGTCACTTCCTTCATGTGTCACCCAGTCATTTAAAATATCTTAAAAATTCACAATATAAATTTAAGTAATTTTCTTCTCTAGCTAAGCGATTCCACAGCGATCCAAGTCGTTTGAGGGCTACGGCTTTCAAATTACCCAAACACGAGGGTTTCATTTTTAAGGGCATAGATACTACATATTTACCTACTTTAGTTCTAAAATGAGTATTCGTGTAATGTTCCTCACAGATTAGCCTTTCTTTATTTTTAACTATTGGTTCCTCTACCTCCTCTACTTTCCAAATTTTTTCTAAAGTTTTATTTAAGTCCTCAACACGAATCAAACCGCAGTGAACCTTAGTTTCATTTATTAAATCTAAATTACCCGTTACTATATAACCAAATACGCTGTTGACTAACAGTATTTGCGAATCTTTTATTTTAATTCTTTCCAGTTTCAATAACTCATAAAATATATTTGCACCTAATAATAAATCAATTTTGCCGGGAGCATTAAAATTAGAATCCGCTAATTCCACAAAATTAGAAAAATCAGAATTTATCTCTAACGTTTTCTGCGGAATAAAATCAGTGATTTTTTTAACTACGAGCATATCCAACTCCCTTTGGAAAGATTTATTTTGATTAGAAATCGCCACTTTAGCACACCCATTGACAACCATAGAGGCATCATTTAAACACGAGATTAATGTATTTATTATTTCGGTCTTAAGTTGTAATTTATTCGCGCACTCATTTGAAATTAGACATGTTTCACTTCCCGAGTCTAACAAGGCCCTAAATGTCTGCCATTCTGAATATTTATCTTTCACAAGAATTAAAGCAGTACTCAAAAGGCATTTTGTTTTTAAAACATTCCGTTGCCACGATTTGTGTTTTGTCTACTTTCGGAACGAAAGATTCAGCATTTAAACTCAAGGCGAATTGTGGTTCATCCTGGTTAAACTCTGTCGTCGTCTCCAGGGAAGAAAGAATTATTTTTCATTTCTCTGGGATAATATAATAATTTATTATACGGTTTATAGCAGAAACAATTTTTTGATCGGCATCTTCTAACGCTGCATTGAGGTGAAAAACATTTAAAACAAAGCCTATTATTTTTAACAAATTCTACTCGTTCTTTTACCGAAAACATTTTTAAATTGTGGACCAAATTGTAAAGTATGAACTTCATTATTTTTACACAATACACATTTATAATTTTTTTAATTCGGATAAAAATACATTCGATGCATCTCGCGGTATTTTTAGCATTAAATTTGTTTTTGTTTATTATAACTAAAATGCTTGGCATTTCACACAAATGGGCTTAGAAAATATCTCATTTAATTTTGCCTTTCGATGACAAATATATATCGCACTCACGCCCTAACTCATGTGGTTTTAAAATATTTCTCTCCCTGTTTTATACTCATGTGAGACGACTAATTCCTCTCTCTATCGAGTGTGCTCATTATTTTATCCGATAAAATTAACTCACACAATGTGATTTAAAATTATTCACATTGCGCAGCTGACAATAATACTCAAATGTTGATGTGATGAAAACATCATGCAAATTGTACCTAACTCTCTAAGACTTATTTTTGCGCTTTTTCTGAAATCTATTACTATAGCATCCTTGCAGTGTGGCGGAAAATTCTTTTAATACTACATCTTTAAGCTTACTATAATTATTTAATTCTTCTTCACACAGAAACATGAACTAGTAAATTATTAACTCTTTCACCTAGAATATTTTAAAAAATTTCGCCTTTAAATTGTTCGGGAACCTCTTTATTTTTGAATGCTTTTTCCGAGCGACTGGAAAAAATAAATTATATGATTCCTCCCCTTGAAGGTTTGCGTGTATTGTTAAAGTTTTCACGGACTCTAACAAAATCTCAACATTAATATTGGCGGCAGTTTCAAGAACACACTCTGATTTCGAATATCGGAATTTTGAGGTAAAGTCTTCTGGATATTTTCAACCTCTAATTGTTTTTGCAATTGCGCTAATTTAATTCGTTCAAATTCTAGTTTAGTTTCACTATCCAATCTCTTATTTCTAATTTCTGCAAAGCATAATCGATTGCAGATTGAACTAACTCTTTATCCTTTTGTAAACGTCACTATTTACAATTAAGCTTTTTAAGTCAGTGATTTTGCTCCTTCTGGTAAAGTTAAATTTAACTCCTCTGCAACGATTTTTAGCTCGTCTTTCTTTAATTTATTTAAAGACATATTTATGAATTAAGGCCACTAATAAAAAGATCAGTAATTGCACCTACCCCTCCTCAGATCGCTGTTTCACCCCTCGCTAAAGTTTCGGTTTCGCAATCGGTCTCTATTCACACTTTGGCCATCACTTTTTCTTTGTGAATTTTGATTATCCAACGATTTCACAAATACGCATATTCATAAGAGATCAGCTTAATCTTTGGCTCGTACTGGCCATGTTTTGGCTCAACACAATACACAACACTAGTAGTGGACTGTGATCCCTTTTAATTTCTCTTCTCCGTACACTACCTCTCCGGAGTTATTGTTACACACACACACACTGAAGTTTTATTTTATTGTTCATTAACAGAACTAACACAAAAGCACAACTCTTTCAAGTTTTATTTTTAAGCCCCATTCACCATTTTATGCTTCATGTTGAAGTATAAAACGATAAATGGGAACCTCTAATAATTTCATCCAATCCTTCACCTCTAAGGGATGGATGGTAGATATTTCTACCCAACGGAACATGATGGGTGGAAGACAAAACTCTCCGCCATCTCTTTAGCAATTTTTAAAAACCGCGTTGTTTGTCATCAAGACTGATCCCTAGCCAAACTCTACAGACAAAGTCTAGTCACTTAAGACAAACCCGCACGATCGTACGGATAAGGTATTCTTATACACTTTTGCTTCTGGAAGAGGTCAATCGAAACGGTTGAGCAGGTTTGCAGAAAGTGTAGTACTACCAGTTTTTATGAACAGATGGGGTTGTAGTCCATGCTTTACTTTTAGCTGGCAAATCTGGCTTTGTTTTACAAATACAACGATAACATGTCTTCTTTTTATCAGTCGTAAAAGGTAATTATTGATATATTTCTAATTGCTTGAATACATATTTTTGTCTTTATGTTTAGATATTAGTAAAATTGTAAAAATAATAATTAATGTTGAATGTAGAACTCAGATTTCGTTACCCACACGATCGTGCGGGTTGGGCATTACTTGAATAACTGCAGGTGTAAATGTGAGTTTTTCTTTTCTGTTTCAATAGTTATGATGGAAGCTTACATAAAAATGAAATATATAGTTAAATAATTAATACCAAATTTTCTTGGAGTCCATTTTTTATGTGTAACATCTTTCCTCTCTCTTCAAAAGGGACGTGTGTAACGGGAAGTGACGTAAGCGTGCGTTATTTGATCTGGACGAATAAGAGCGCGTGGTGGTGTAAAGCACATCTGGTACAGTTCTAGTAACCATCAAGCACTGGCGCGCTTTGATCATCCATCAGTAAAATCTACCCCTGAATTGCAGAATCTCTATAGTAGAGAAGAGAAAATAAATTGCTTATCTACACACTAATCCTAAGACCAGTTTTTAACCAGTATTCCGCGCCAATCTGGCTACATAGCTAAAATTCATATTAATCAAATTGAAGTTTCTCAACGCATCATTCTCCGACAAATATTAAAAGCTCGATGGTTCATGAGGACTAAGGACCTCAGATCCGCGAGCAAAATAATGATGTCTATCCAGATAATTTATCAAAAATTAGCAATTAATTTCTTTCAAAAATTGATAACTCTAATAATCCTTCGATCTTGGATGTTAAAAATATATCCCTGATCTAATTTTAACAAACACAATGATATATATATATATATATATATATATATATATATATATATATATATATATATATATATATATATATATATATATATATATATATATATATATTCTTCCGGGATCCTCTCTTTTTAATTAAAATTCTTTATTAAATTCATTTCACTCTTCTCACCTAACTTAAAAGTTTATTTCTCTTCCTCGAACATTCGTAGCTATATGGTTATATTAGCTGACTTGGAAATGAATCGCCCCAGGTTTGGTTCCCAGAACTCGCTGTTTTCAAATTTACTTTAAATCACTTTAGTTTTCGTGGAAAATTGTTTATCCAGATCAAATTTAAATTTACACGTTCTTTCCTATTTTTAAAAATGTATTTTATTTTGTATTAGCAAAAAAAGCTGTTTTTCAAATCATTCAATGTTTCTCTCATTTCTACTACGACTGAGTTCTAAGCTGCATTCCCATTGGTCAGGCCTCACCTCGCCCACCACTGATCCACAGGTGAATTTGTTTTCATTCTCGAACGTTTGCACCATTTTGGAAGATATTTTCTAGCACCAAGCATTTTAGTTTTTAAATTTTAATTTTTACCTCATATAAGTATGTTTTACTTTTTAAGTATTTTTTATTAACAAAGGGGGACAGTGAATCGTCACAGTCACTCAAAATCCTAAAGATAAGAGGTTATGGCTCGGAAAAACTAGATACACCTGGTCACACACATCCACCCAATGATACTCCTAAATCCCTTTCTTTATATAGCAAGTCTTAAATTTCACAGGATAAAACACCCTGAGAAATCCTTACACTCCAATTGTCAAAGGGCTCACAAACAGATTTCTGACGACGGTATTTCAAAATGTTCGTTACTCATGTTTGTCAAGACGTGGTTAGATAGTGACGAACGTGGCGATACCTACCCTCGATTGCTGCGTACAGCTTTAACAACCGGGCCGCAGAGCAGCTGGTGTTGCGATCTATCGCAAACAGAAAAACTCACATGTTGTGACTCCTGATACGAACATACGTATCGTCAATTGATTGATTAAGATATTAACGTCGCACTGTTTAGCTACACGAGGGCTTTTGGCGACGGTCAGGTAATTTGAACCATGGTCAAGTGACGTGGATGACACCTGAGCTGGCACCCCCTCTCCTAACTACCACACCACACCAATGGGAGGACGTTTCAGCTCTCGACAGATTTAACGTGCATCGCTGCCCTACACGGCGGGTCTTTAGTGGTACTGGGCTCGAACCCGTGACAAAGCAAGCCACGGTCCGATACCTATACCACTCGGCTACCGCGGCCACTACGTATCGTCAAACAAGTGGACTGGGTATTGTTAGTAACGATATTGGGACATATGTGCTGCTGAATGCTTATTTGAAAACAAACAAACAGTGATTTCGGTGGTCACATACATTTCTTGAAATCAAACGATACAAAAAGTTAAAGATTTCCTACATTTTTGTACATTTACCATATACCGAATGTGGTTCTGCTCTTTTTTAAGAAAACTATCACTCGCTTCCCTTGATTTTAACTTTAATTTCAGTTTGCCCAAATCTTAACCGCTCATAGCTTTTTGAATGATGAATTCAAGCTCGAAGTGAACACAAATTAAAATGTTTCGACAACTAACTGGTAATGTTATCGACGCTGTTTTCAACGATTTTCATATACTTTGAAATCACAAGTACACTGCTGGACAATTGCTAAGGACGGATCACAAATTGCTATGTAGCATAACATTAAAGCGAGACATGAGGCCTAGTAGGATAAAAATATAGTTGCCACACTGTTCAGACATTAGAATAAAAGAATATGTATTGTTCTGGAAAGTAAAAAAGCTGTGAAACATCTGAAAGGAAAAAAAATGTTCATTTGATCTGCGTACGGAGAAATGGAACAATGCATCTAAAAGTCAGCACGCACACCTTAAAGAAAGGTATCAGTACGGGATATGTCCACCGTGGAGTGTGATGCAACATTCCACACGTCGTACCATACTTTGCACAACATTATCAGCAGCTGTTGAGGCAATTTATCCCATTCCTCTGTGTGAGTGCACGGATGAGGGTGTTCTTGTTTGTGGGAGGATAGTTTCGACCAGCAACTTGCCTCTCCAAAGCATCCCATACGTTTTCAATGGGGTTTAGATCTGGAGAATGTGCTGGCCATACGAAACGTTGAATACCCTCGCTGTCTAGACAATCCTGAACAGCGAGTGTTCGATGACATGTTGCGTTGTCGTCCATAAAAACAAATTTATCACCGACAGCACCACGGAAAAGACGAACATGAAGAAGTAGAACATCATCAATGTATCGTTGGCCCGTCATAGTCCCGTTCGCAACCACATGTAGGCAGTGCGGCCATTGATCATGATGCCGGCCCACACCATGATACTGCATGTGGGATATCGGTCCTTTTCCTGGATATTTTCTGGCCGATAAAAGCAGTACCACTCTCGCGCCAGATCAGTTGGCGTCTAAATCCGATGACGAAGACTGAACCTACTCTCATCTGAGAATAGTACGCATGCCCAGTCCTGTTCAGTCAATTGTGATGCTCACGACACCATTGCAAACGGGCAGTACGGTGCTGTCTGGTCAATGGGACACACACAACAGGTCTGCGTGCGTATAGTCCTCCTCCCCTCAAACGTCTGGCAACAGTTTTCAGGAGATCTGCTTTCCTGAGACAGCTAGAAACTGATTTGCCACCTGCTGAGCTGTAGTGCGCCTGTTGCTTTTTGCTGATAGGACGATATATCGGTCTTCTGCAGGCGTCGTACTTCTAACACGACCTCCCCGTGCCGTCTACTACACATTCCTGTAGTTTCAAATGACTTCCACAGGCGTGAAACAACGCTGTGAGCGATGTCGAACTCCTTGGCAACATGTGTTATTTTCGCCCTTCTTCGATATTTCAATAATTCGTCCCGCGCATAAAATCATCTATGTGATGTCGGAAAGACATGCCAAAAATTTTAAGTTCGTCTATTAAATCTTTTTTCCTGTAAAACTTTGACTTGAAACAACAACTGTCCAAACGCGTCAAAACCTTTAAAACTCTTATGAACGCTATCACGGGATGAACAAACGTGGAAAAAAAAATTGCATACTCATACTTCTTCTTACTAATATCCCACTTATTCTAATTTTCCACATTTTGTTTCCTCTCATTTTGTGGTTGCTATGGATGATAATTGTTATCCGTCCCTTAGCAATTGTCAAGCAATGTATATGTGTCATATTTTAGTTATCATAAGTCTATTGTCTCCGCTCTTCTCCAAATTGATCAAGAATAATTATTTTAGATAAAAAAAATGCATTATTCCTTGTGTTATTTAAAAAAAAATCATTAAAGATCTAATAATTCGATAGAAAATTATTTGTAAACATACCCAATTCATTTTTTTCAGGATATAAGTTACGATTGCGTATTTACTAAGATAACATGTCAGATGTTAAACATCATATACGACTACTGTAAGACTCGTTTTTCTTTCTCTCTCGCTCTTTTTTTGAAATTAATTTTCTTTTTCATACAGTTGTTGAGGGGTATGGCATTTTCATCCTCTCCACAGATAACGGCATCCATATCACTTCTTCCTCCCCTCACTCATAAAAATTGGAGGTTTCCTGTGGGAGTGGGTAAGATATCTTTTTTATCTATTTATTTTTTACTTTTTTTTAGTTAATATAAACTGTTTTTATGCATTTTATTTTCAATGGAATATTGCGCTAACATTTAACCAATAAGTTCTACAGATGCCTAAAAGGAAACGAATTCTTACACAGAAGAAATTTTGCAATTGATGAATTGATCAGATTCTGAACTTATTGATGATGACTATGCTGGAGGCAAAGTAAATGAACGACGCATACTGAAAGTAGAATCAAGTTCAGATCAGAGCGATGATAAAAAACAAGAAAACGTTTGTTACATTAAGACAACTTTGGATCATCTTTTACAAAAAAATCTCTTGAACCCGTTCATTTCATTGATATAGCTGAAGGTAACAAGGGGTTTCGCTACAAACAAAATGTAATAGCAAATGAAATTACTTTAAAAAGTCAAAATATGTCCTTTAAAATTTGTTAGAGGTAGCTGAAGCGCGCGCGTGCGTTAGCAGCATCTACATCCAATAACAAAAGTATTTTAAATGATGATGAGGATGATAGTGTTGTAATTCCTCCCGCAATAAAATCGTAGTATTATCATCTGCCTGCTAAAAGGCCATGCCAGGCTAAAAGGCATGGTATGTATAGCCATTTTCGATGTGTTGATGGCCTTTCAAGGTCTCACAAGTGCATATATCAAACCTACGAAAGCAGTTTGAAACATGTAAAAAATGCAGCGTTTACTTATACTTATCAAAAGTAAAAATGATTTAAAAATTTCATAGTAAATAAATGAGTCAACATAAGAATTAATTTTACATCAATAAGTTCCGTATTTGTAACAATTTTAGTTGAAGTAAGTTTGTTTCTTTTATCAACTTAGAACCAAAAAATGCATAATTTGTAAAACTTCACAGTTGATGATTTTACAGGAAACGCCCAACCCGCGATCGTGCGGTTATCGTTCACGTTCAAAGAAAATTTTTTAATTATTTTCCCAGTGTCATCGGGGTCCAAATAGTATTAATAACCATTAGACATTAATATTTAAAAATAAAACTATTTCGGCTCTTAATGGAAGAAAAATACACCCAGGAACACTGAAAATAGCGACCCAAGAAGGAAGCTAAGTACACAATCGCGAAACTTTGCAAATAAGTACAGCGTAATGTGATATGCAAATGATCCAAGTTTTGTGCCAATACGCATGCTCATACACGCCAAGGTGGCGCTACAATCAGGAAGAGGACGCTATATAAGCCAGCGCGAATTCGAAGATTCATAAACGTGACGATTACCGCCGATTGTAGAAAGACTTTGTAAGCGAAATATGCCAGGTAAACGTGCTAGAAGACATTTCTCACAGTTAAGTGAGTTTGAGAGAGGCCTGATCATCGGGAAGAAAACTGCAAGCTGGTCGATGCGCCATGTTGCTGTCCAGGTGGATCGTTCGGAGTGTGCCGTTAGAAATTGTTGGGAGCAGTGGACACGAGAAGGTACCCACGCGCGGAAAACCGGGTCTGGAGCGACCAGGAAGACCACGAGGAGAGATGATCAAAGGATATAGCGGCAAGCACTTTTGTGGACCCTACAGTGACTCGTTCAACGAGACGAGCAGACGTAGGCGTAGCAATTGTTCCACAAACAATTTCCAGACACCTTGCAGAAGCAAATCTTAAATCCAAGCGCCCTTTCCGTGCACTCCCTTTAACACCTGGACATCGGCAACTGCGTCTACAGTTGTGCCAAGCCAGATCAATGTGGAATGTCACAGATTGGCAAAAGGTTGTGTTTAGTGATGAGTCCCGGTTTGTTTTGGGGATCGATGATAACCGTGTACGGGTGTAGAGGCGCCCTGGTGAGCGGTACAATTCCCCCACACTGTTCTACGTCACACTGCCCGCACAGCTGGTGCAATGGTCTGGTGGGCCAATACCCTATGATAGCCGGTCCACTTTAATTGTGATGCGTGGAACCTTAACGGGCCAACATTACGTTGATGATATTCTTCGACCCCATGTAGGACCTTTCTTAAATGGTCTCCCAAGGGCAATTTTCCAGCAAGAGAATGCTCGTCCGCATACAGCAAGAGTTGCTCAAAACTTCCTACGTCATTTTCAGACTCTTCCATGGCCAGCCCGCTCCCCCGATTTGTCCCCTGTAGAGCACGTGTGGGATAGCTAAAACGGCAGATGCCATCGTGTCCTCTGCCATGATTTACGAGTCGGCTGTTTTAAGATTTGGGGGCCCATCTGCCTCAGGACAACATAAGGTGTCTAATCAACTCAATGCCGGACCGTGTGGCGGCATGTATTGCAGCTGGAGGTGGTGCAACGCGCTATTGAAGCTGCCCAGTATTTATGTCGTTGCACACCCTGTATTCGTTTTATTGTCTTGTTTTTGAGATCAAGTGAATCTCTCATCTTTGTCATTATGTGTATTAAATTTCATTTCAATCCGATGCTTTCTTCTTGGGTCGCTATTTTCAATGTTCCTGAGTGTATGTTCTCTTTTTTTCCATATTTTCTTTTAGCAAATATTTTCCCTATTCAGCAGATGATTCACACGTTATCTTTCTGTCATTGAAAAGTAATTGTAAAAGAGGAATGATCCAGTCTTGAAAAGCCATTTTTCTCAAAACTACACGTCTACATAACATTAATTTTTATTTTATAAGGAGAGGGGATGACTAAGGAAATTCATTTGGGGTCGAGACTTGGTGCAAGAGTAGTACTCCCTTAGGGTGTTCAACCCTCAATGTAATTCCGCCCAATGGCCAGTCAATTCGGGGAAAAACACCTACAAAATTCATGCTTAGCTTTTATACAATTAAATTTCAATTTCCACCTAGATTTCGTAGCCTGGTTGATATACCGTCTGCATACTGTGCGCGAGGCTAGGGTTCGAATCATCGAACTTTTTTTTTTCATTTCATTTAATTATTTTTATTGAAAAATTTATTTTATACCCTTATTTAGTATTTTTAAATTGGCCAGATGCAACTCTTGCCAAGCAGACTCTTTGGCGATGAAACACATGCCTCTTTTTGTTATTGTTACAAATTTTGTTGATTTGCGAATAAAAATCGCCAATGAATCTATTAGAACAGGGTATCTCAAACTTTCGACCCAATTTTCAATCCTAGTTTTCACCCCCTCCTCCATACAGTAACATGTATTGAATGCAATAAAAAGGCACTTAAACGTAAATTTACGATACAACAGTTTAATTATAAACCTACAAATTGTCAAGATAAGTACTAAATTTTGTGTTTGACAAACCCATGGAAGTAGCTAGCAATTATTAAATTGGGTTTTAATTTAGTATTGACAAATTAATCATGAAAAATATGGAGCCGAATTGATACATTTATAAGTGCATTTTATCAGTATAAATGTTTGTTTAATTTTTGTGTCAAAATATATTTTGCTTTCAGTAAATTAATAATTATTTTAAATCTTTTATTTTCGACTTTTCAATAGGCTCGCCCCTCCTAGGGAGGTGCGCTCCACTGTTTGAGAAACGCTGCTTTAGAAGGAATTTCTGTGCAAGAAATGTTTTCAACTTAGGATTTCTATGTAACTAGCTGCTATACCCGTTCTTCGCACGGGTGAACTGAGAAACTAAACAACACACATTGAAGGATAAAGAAGTTTTTAGTAAGTTAATTTTACGTGAATTGCAAATTAAACAAAAAAAAAGGTTTTGTACACCTCGGCTTCGCAAAAAAAGAGAGAAAAAGCATCTTTGTTAATTTTTAAGTCTGTAGATCTAATAGCTGACAAAAAAGATTTTTTTTTATTTATAACTCCCCGTAACACTCTTGCGTGTCGATTTTTGAAAACACCTTCCTAAGCTGATCTCTGCTCAGCAAAAGTAACACATTGTTTAGTTAAAGTTTTGTGTAATGAACGCTTAAAATACTGTAAATAATTTATATCGGAAAGTGTACTACATTAATATTACTTTCTGTTGTATTTATTTTAGGTTAAAATTGTAATATTTGCAAGCAACGCCGTTTATTAAATTATAATGGCGATTCAATGAAAAACATAGCGAAATGTTAACGATAGAGTCAAGTTGGCAAATGTCTAGCTAATTTCATAGCTCGAGCTTTATTAGAGCTTTGTAAGACCCGCCGTGTAGGGACAGCGATGCGTGTTAATACTTTATCCACCGCATTATGCAGTTTTCTCAAACAATGGTTTTATTTTTGGATCAATGCATTGAAAATTAAGAGATATACATAAACAAAATACTCCACTTTGGAAAATTTAATCCGTTATAGCTAATACATTAATTAAAGGTATTCCACTGTAAAATTAATTATATACACCATTCACTTAAAATAAATAGTTAAATCATTTTCTAAGGTCTTCATTAACATACAAAAAACATAAGACACTTAATTTTTGGCATAAACTATTTTTTCGGGACAAAAAGAATTATCTTTGCAATCCGCTGCAAACGCAATATCTGTTACAAAACTATTCGTCTTCCCCGCTAAAATAATCATCATAGAACTCGTGCTGCCATATATCTTGAAAGAGTGGATTTCAAAGAATATCCCTGCTAAGTGTTGGTAGAATATTCCTTCTATGTTGGTGTGGTTTGGTAGTTAGGAGAAGGGGGTGTCAGCTCAGATGTCGTCTACGTCACTTGACCATGGTTCAAAATTACGTGATCCGTTGCCCAAAGCCCTCTTGTAGCTGAACTGTGCAAGGTTAATATTCACTCACTCCAAAAAATACAGTACAGTATGTCAAGATCCCCTCGGATCTCACTTTGAGAACGAGAATAATTTTGAGTCAAAAAAAGAACCAGTAGACATTTTTATAACTAAATTTCTTTATTTTTTTATCTTTCCCAAATAGAATCAAAGACGTTTAATAACAAATAAATCAAAATAGCTTTATGAGGTTTAAAAGGGACTTTCCTTTATATTAACTTAAATATTTAATGATCCAATTAATTAACAATTAGAATATCGATCACGCAGAGATTACCGCAATAAGAGATCCCAGAATTATATTCAATAATGTTCCTACGGAAAAATTAATTTTAATCTCACTCCTAATATAAAACTTTAATGAGACTTTAATTATAAATCAATATTTACCACACTGAATCTCAGCTCTTCCTGTGCCTAATTTATCCACCTAGAAATCTTCAATAATAAATCTCTAACTTCCCTATTCTACCTTCCTGCTTCAATCTCACTCTCCTACTGTCTCTCACTTTACTATTCCGTTTGACTTAAATACTTTATCTAATCTGCATATAATAAGGAATCCCTGTCCTCTTCTTGGAGTTGATTGGAAATAGGTAGGGAATTAAATTTCCCTAAAAAAGACGTCTGAGAAGGTTAGTGATAAAGTTCCGTATAGATTTGTCACAAGTAGTTATAATTATTTTTATATTTAAAAATGCAATACCCGTCTATTCAATTAAAATTATAGCGTTATAATTGACTACTAACCACAAACAAATTTTGAAAATTTGTCCAAATGATGGAGTGTGAAAGAGAAAGTTATTTTAAGTACCAGAACAGATAAAAGCAATTATTTTGAAAAAAGATTAATTTCTTACTACCAAAAGTGCATAGTAAAATCATAAAAAAAACATTCAAATAAAGAGAGATTTATAACAATCTCTCCCTTCAAAACTTAGTTTTATTCTGAAATAAAAAATAGAGATTATGCTGATAACAGGAATTAATTAGAAGCGAGCGCCTTACTTAGCCAAAACAAAAAGGGTTTCTTCACAAACAAAAGATACATATATGCTATCATGGGCTTTTCGCGGCGCACGCCAGAATTGCTTGCAGATGGCAGAATGTTTTCCTACTTACTTGACAAATATTATTATATTTTGGACACTTCACACAATATCTTTATAAATTATAGCTAATGTGTTATTCTGATGTATAAGCTATATTATTGTAAAGTTTCATTATAATCCATTCAGTTTCTTTTTGCGTGAAAGACGGTTAAACATCCTCACAAACTTTCGCATTTATAATATGCACTGCTGGACAATTGCTTAGGACGGATAACACTATCATCCATAGCAACCACAAAATGAAGGAAGCAAAATGTGGAAAATTAGAATAAGTGTGGGATATTAGTAAGAAGATGTATGAGTATGCAAATTTTTTTTCCACGTCTGTTCATCACGTGATAGCGTTCATAACAGCTTTAAAGGTTTTGACGCGTGTGGACAGTTGTTGTTTCAAGTCAAAGTTTTACAGGAAAGATTAATTAGACGAACTTAAAATTTTTGGCATGTCTTCCCGACATCACATAGATGATTTTATGCGTGGCCGAATTATTGGAAAGTTCGAAGAAAGGCGAAAAATAACAAATGTTGCCATGGAGTTCGACATCGCTCACAGAGTTGTTTCACGGCTGTGGAAGTCATTTAAAAATACTGGAATGTGTAGTAAACGGAACGGGGGAGGTCGTGTTAGAAGTACGACGCCTGCAGAAGACCGATATATCGTCCTATCAGCAAAAAAGCAACAGGCGCACTACAGCTCAGCAGGTGGCAAATCAGATTCTTGCTGCCTCAGGAAAGCAGATCTCCCGAAAAACTGTTGCCAGACGTTTGAGGGGGAGGAGGATATAGGCCGCAGACCTGTTGTGTGCGTCCCATTGACCAGACAGCACCGTACTGCGTACTGCCCGTTTGCAATGGTGTCGTGAGCATCACAATTGGACTGAACAGGACTGGGCATGCGTACTATTCTCAGATGAGAGTAGGTTCAGTCTGTCATCGGATTGTAGACGCCAACTGATCTGGCGCGAGAATGGTACTGCTTATCGTCCAGAAAATATCAGGAAAAGGACCGATATCTGACATGCAGTAACATGGTGTAGGCCGGCATCATGATCAATGGCCGCACTGCCTACATGTGGCTGCGAATGGGACTATGACGGGCTAACGATACATTGATAAAGTTCTACTTCCTCATGTGTTCGTCTTTTCCGTGGTGCTGTCGGTGATAAATTTGTTTATATGGACGACAACGCAACATGTCATCGAACACTCGCTGTTCAGGATTGTCTAGACAGCTAGGGTATTCAACGTCTCGTATGGCCAGCGCGTTCTCCAGATTTAAACCCCATTGAAAATGTGTGGGTTGCTTTGGGGAGGCAAGTTGCTGGTCGAAACTATCCTCCGACAAACAAGAACACCCTCATCCGTGCACTCACAGAGGAATGGGATAAATCGCCTCAACAGCTGCTGGATAATGTTGTGCAAAGTATGGTACGACGTGTGGAATGTTGCATCACACTCCACGGTGGACATATCCCGTACTGATACCTTTCTTTAAGGCGCGTGCTGACTTTTAGATGCATTGTTCCATTTCTCCGTACGCAGATCAAATGAACATTTTTTTTCTTTCAGATGTTTCACAGCTTTTGTACTTTCCAGAAGAATAAATATTCTTTATTCTAATGTCTGAACAGTGTGGCAACTATATTTTATCCTACTAGGCCTCATGTCTCGCTTAATGTTATGCTACATAGCAATTTGTGATCCGTCCTTAGCAATTGTCCAGCAGTGTATATCTATTTTTAATTCTGAAGAAAATGATAGAATCCAATTGCCGTAAATTTAATGTTTGTAGCATTCCATATCGTATCATTTTATTTCAGGTATTTGTTCAGTTAAAAATTCTTATTTGTTGGTACAAAAAAACTAAATATTGTTATTTAAAATGCTAAAAGCTTTTACTTACCTATTGTACATACAAAAATTTTATTTTCATCCATTTAGATCATAATTTACACAGAAAAAAAACCATTTATAAACTTCTGGAAAATTTATATTAATAAAGACATACAGTTTGAATTTAAAAAATCAAAGAAAAATCGCTAAAAAATTGGTCTCAAATGATAAATGATTACGTTGTCATTGAAATATACCAGGGAGTTGTGGCATTATAAATATTCTATATGTTACGTGAAATAATTGTAAATGGATACAACTATAATACAGACGAGTTAACAGAACCTCTCGTTTGACTTTTTCTCTAATGAAGACTTGATTCAAGTACAAACGAGATGAAAGGAGGATCTTTGAAAATCCGGAATATATATGAAGTTTTTTATTTTTAGGGTCCCAATGAAAAATACATAGAAATAGCAAGAAAACTGAAGCATGTTGTGTGGGGATTTTTTTAAAGAAAAGAATGGAAAGAGAATTATAAATTGCTTTGAAATATTTTCAAATAGATTATCAGATACAAATTATTCAAGTGTTTTTGTATTAGTATGTTAATAAATCTAACTCAAAAATAAGTATTTTAAAATTATCTTTTGGACTTTTTAAATACTGCTTTAAATTTGTTGCATTTTAACTTTCACTCGAACTTCGACAATCTGTTTTAAATCTTACTGAATTCGTACCCAAATTTCCTATCAATATGATTTAGCCGAATTCTTTGAAATGCATAATTGGGGGGGGGAGGACTTTAGTTTTATATGATTTAGTGCCTTTTTTTTATTTTATTTATTTCTTGCTAATCTCCTCAGTTCGTCTAAAATAAATTTCGTACGATGTAATAATAAAAAGAGTTTTTTTAAAAAAAACCATCAAACACACACTGCT
>BMAU01002578.1:0-35359 GCA_019973935.1 Trichonephila clavipes | reverse complement strand
CCCGAGTTGAAAGTACTTCTTATATTGGAGTTTGAATTAACTCGATGAAAACTAAGTGATTGTTCGGAACATGAAAAAAGAATACCAACACATTTTCAATTAATTGCATTCCGGTTATAAGGTTACAACAAAAATTTATTTTGACACGAAAGCTCCTATCATACATTATTTTTCAAATTGCTTTCCACATTATTTATTTCAAAGTAGAAATGTTGTCATGTTACTAAGGAAATAAAAACTCTAACTACAAAATCGTTACTTAAAAAAATGGAATCTGATAGCTTTTTAATTTCGTTTTACACGGTTGAATTTTTTTTTTACTGACTTATTAAAAATATAAAGATAATTATTTCTTGATCTTTTACAGATTATTTCGTAAGGTACTTGATTTTCTCCAATTATTAAAGGAAAGAAAATCACAAACAAAGAAAGACTACTTTTATTATTGTGTCAATATTTTGTATATTGCGCTATTGTTCTGTCATCTTAGAGTATTCAATGAACGAATAACAAATGTTTCTGATTTGTTTTAATTTTATTTGATTATCTAAAGTCATGTTCATTGAGTACTTTTAAATATTGTTTTAACAATCCGTTTTAATTTCATATGCTGAGAATTTGGAATATTAACTCTAAAAGTTATGCGATCCAATACCTAAAGCCACCGCTTTTCATACAGACAAGGGGGCTTCACAGGGCTGCGGAAGCTCATTGGTTAAGGTATCCGATCATGGCAGGCATGTCATAAATTCGAGCCTAGTACCAGTAAGGTATCTGACTACGTTTTTCGGAACCGTGATTTTCAAAAGCGCAAATAGGGATAACTTTCATGATATTTGAGTGTCACTTAGATTAGAATATATGCATAAAATTGTTTTCAAGGACATTTTGACAAAAAATTTATTGAAATATAATATTTTCGGGAAAAAAAATTACTTAAGAATAGTCTTTTTTCCAAATGTTCTCCATTGGGGGAAAAATGCTTCTATTATAATAATATTTTGCCTGCAGATATAGCTCAGAACTCTGTTCAGAGGCACAACTAGAATTTTTGAAATATATAACTTAGAAGTGGATTTGTTCATATTTTACGACAACAGAGGGCGGGAATTTTAAGAAAAAAACGCTAATAATTATTTCAATGGGTAGTAATTCTGAAAATAATGTGAATTTTAAAAACATTTTAGTTGAGCCTCTGTAGAGAGGTCTGAGCTATATACAGGCAAACAATAATTGCAACAGAACCATTTATCACAAAAGGAGAACATTTGGAAAAACGATTATTTAAAACAATTTTATGCATGTATTCTAATCTGAGAGACACTAAATAGAGCATGGAAATTATCCATTTATGTGCTTTTTTAAAATCACGGTTCCGAACGCAGTCGGATACCTTAAAGAAACCAGGACTTCAAACGCAATCAAAAATCGATTATTAAATTTTAGAATTTAAAAAAAGTGCGTATTTTTCTGAATCTAAAAATGTATAACTCTTGTACGTTTGTTGATAAAAACAACCTTAAAATATGAATAAAGTTATTGCCAAAAATGTAGAGAAATAAATGCCGCCAAATGTTTGAATTTATTCTTTTTGCTCCCAAAAGCATAATTTTTCTTTTAGGTACCTAAAAAATATTGCACTATATGGTTCCTAATTTTCTATACTTGTATACAGGATGTCCTGTGCATATAGTGAACTTATTTTTTAGTTGATGTAGTACATAGAGTTTTTAAAAAAATAGTTTTATGTATAAAAAAATGGGGAATATAAAAACATTTCAAGATTTACAGTTTTATAATTTTGTCAAAAGAAAATATCTTAATATCTTATTAAAAACATAGGCTCACTATATTCTTATGTTGAACTTTTAATTTTAACTCTTTAACTGCGGATTAAAAGCTACCCGATTCGCTCTCTAATGCCACCACTTTTCATGTATGTGAAGAGCTGCGATAGCCTAGTGTTAAAGGTATCGTATCATGGCAGACATGACACGAGTTCGAGCGAAGTACCACTAAAGACCCGCCGTGTAGGGGATAATATACGTTAAATCTGTCGAGAACTCAAACGTCCTCCCGTTGGTATGGGTAGTGAGGATTTGGGAGAGGAGTGTGCCGAGCTCAGTGTCGTCGCAAACGCTGCCATAGTTCATAAGGTTACGAGGTCCGTCATCAAACGCCTTCGTGTATCCGAACAGTGCGACGTTAATATTCACTCACTATTTATATAGGCGAATGCATACGGTGTACTGCGGGGAATAGAAAGGGCACAGACAAACAAATTTCTCTCTGAAAAGAGTAAATCGTTCGCAAACACGGTCAAGATACTTTTATTGCATTGCAAGGTCTTCGGCATAGTTTTAAGCTTCATTCACACTAAGGCTGTAAGCGTCGAGCTTTGAGCGTCTAGCCAATCGAAGACTTCATCCGGGCGAGATGAAATCTCCTGATGCGGCTGAACGCACCTCAACATATCGGCATGACGGCTTACCCACATTGAAATGCAGCCTTACTGATAGCAGCGCAAGGAAAAGCATTGTATTTCCTAAGGACTGATATATATGCCCGGAGCATAAAACACATGGGTTCCGTGAAATGAATATATACGCCGGCGGCACACTTAAGGGGTTAATAACAGTGTGAAACTCTTAAATTAGCATTTTATGTGTTTGATTTACACAATCAAAGGTTATTATGAATGTTATGTGAAAGCATACTTCTTATTCTATATAAAAAGTGCCGAATAAATATTAAAAAGTAAACTGTTTTTTAAACGCGTGGAACAATATTTAAAAAATGATTCAACTAAAAAAAGCTTGAACTAAATTATGTATCACACTGTAACGGGATATTATTCACGTCCCTCCTACTAATCCTATTGGGGTAAAAAAACTGTCGCTTTAAATATTATTCTATTTAAAATTTTCTCCCGAAGAAGACATGAATAATGCAAATCAAAGCTTATATTTAATGATAATCTTTCAGGTTCGAAGAGAGATAGGTTAGAAGCTAATGATAGCAGTTAGTGATTAATGTAAAGCTAGTCGAGGGTGCTTCGTAGATTATTTTGTTTAATATTAAAGTTTGACGATTTGGACAATTTGATATTTAAATTGGATTAGTATCGGCATGAATTAGATTAACTCATTAACTAGCTTTTTCTGAAATTTGGATACTGACCAACAGTCGATCATCTAACCAACATTTATCGAATTGACCATCTATCGGCGACAGCACCAGTAGGATATTCTTCACCTTTTTCAACTGCTTTTGGATCGACACCCTATTCAACTACAGTGAGTCCCTTCTCATGTAGGCCTTCTCGAGAACGACGTTGCGGAGGACCTTGCGAAAGCAGCTACCAGGAATCCTGTGGATCCGGCAGACAACATGGTCCTTACTTGGACTGAGATCTACTCCAGGGCTAGAGAATTAATATGTAGAACATGGGTAGTCCCTCCTGTACACACATGGTACTCTCAAAGACACCCAGGATCCGCCATATCATTCAAGGGTTCCAAATCCTATCAAACGGCATTCTCACGATTTTTGACTGGTCACCTGAGGTGCATCAACTTTGAGGGAGGCAAAAGAAACTTCCCAATTTGCCTCAAATGTAACATCAGTCCTTTTTATCCTCAGCACATTCTGCAATGCCTGGGTGTTTCCTGCGAGGAGGATGTTGCATCCCTCTGCTGTTCTTAGACTTTGTACAGATTTATGGACTCATGGATCTGATCTAGTTTCCCTAGACCAGATGTAGATTAGTCCCACCACCACTTATTTTCAAATATTTAGAAGGTGTATTGCCAGGATGTGCTAAGAGTAAGGTATCCGATTTATAGCTACAATTATCTCGTCTACCTCACGTTTGCTACTATATTTATCTGAAGGTGTATTTCTTAATTTGTGTTGTTGTCATTTGTTAGGTTGTTGAGAATTTTTAATAAATTGTGTTTGTTTTGACTATGGCTAATCTTCCTTCTAACTCCCGTACACTAATGGATGGAACCGCCGATCCATTACAACTGAAACAATTACTCGGCTATTTTATTTTACAAGCATTTACTTTGTTTGCATAAAATAACTAATTCAAGCTAATACCTCATTAAAACATATTGTTTTGATGATGGTTCACAATAATAATAAAAAATTTAGAGAATATAGATGATGTAATCAATAGTAATATTAGCAATCATTCTCGTCATGTCTGCTAGATTACGCCACCAGACAGAGCAGTTAAGCGATTTTCCTCTGACGGAGGAAAAAAAGCCACAGTGGAGTAAGTGATTAGGCTGTTGAAGATCTAGAGTATAAACCAACGTGCAGAAATATCTCTCACTGTAATTTGTAATTTTCTTGCATATATTAATCCCTATATAGAATATGGAACAATATATTAATTAGAAGTTAAAAGATTTCCTATCTTATGTGATAAATAGTATTAGCCCAGAGATCAATTATTTGGGATTGTGAATGATTTCTGACTCATCACAAGGATGATCACTTTAAACCGGGTCAGGAGGATTATTTTGTTATATACTTGTTATACATAATAAAGATAATTATTAAAAATTATCATTTGTATAGAAAGTAATTGTGAATTAAAAAAATATAATATTAACATACATATATTTTCACCAATTTTTATTTATCTAAAAATACATTTTTTCTCTATGTACAGTAATTCGTTTTCATCCATATTTGGTAAACATTGGTTCAGTGACAATGGAATCATTTATTAAGTAACTAGCTGTTATAACCGTTCTTTGTACGGGTGAATTTAAAAATTAAACGATACAGATTGAAGGATAAAGAAGTTTTTAATGAGTTAATTTTACATGAATTGAAAAGTAAAAAAAAGCTTTTGTGCATATTTCAGCAGCATAAAAATAACCTTATTTGTTATATTTTAAGTCTGTAGATCTAATAGCTGATAAAAAGGATTTTTTTTATCTATAACTCCCCGTAACTCTCTTGTGGGTTGATTTTTGAAAACACCTTCTAAGCTTCCTAAGTTATGCTCAGCAAAAGTAGCACATTGTTACAAATTTTGTGTAATGAACGCTTAAAATAGTATAAATAATTTATATCTGAAAGTGTAATACGTTAATATTACTTTTTGTTGTATTTATTTTATTTTAAAATTGTAATCAGCCTCACACTCCATCTGTTCAGGTTTTTGCAGTTCCTGGCGCCTGGTGTAGACAAAACACAATGAGAAGTTTTGCTTCACACAAAAAAGATAGATATATGCTGTCGGAGCTTTTTTGCCCAGATGGCAGGATTTTTTCCTACTTTCTTGACAACCGTCGTTATATTTTGGACACTTCACACAATATTTTTATAAATATAGCCTATGTGTTATTCTGATATATAAGCTATATTATTGTAATGTTTCATTAAAATCCATTTAGCTGTTTTTGCGTGAAAGAGTACCAAAAATCCACGCAAACTTTCACGTTTACAATAATAGTAAGGATTACTCACACACACACACACACATTTAGTATATTCATATATTCAAACATCACCAATTATAGGAGTTAGCTATTGTTTTTTCAGTATCATTTAATAGTTGCATACTGTTATTCAATGTTTTTTTAAAGATTATCGGTGATGAGTATGTTCTAGTGTTTTCTGAGCTGTCTTCTTCTGATTGGAGAATACAGATATTAGAAGAAATGTTTCATTGAACTCATGGAGCTAAGAGGAAAGAAAAAAGTTATTAAAGTAGAAGGACAAAGAAGGGATTCTTATTTTCTTCCCAGAAGAATGATGTCATGGTACGAAAGAAAATTCATTAATCATTCTATTGCTTTAGGTAGGAGATAATGCAATAATAAAGGAAGGAAAAAATACCATCTGGGGCCGAATTTTTTTCTCTTTTGCAACTTTTTCAGGAGGATGACAGCTCTGTTGTATTTTGTATAAAAAAACAGGTTACCCTTTCTGGTTTTTAGATACTAATATAATATACACAGAAATCATATATTTGATAGCAAAATTCTTATTTGCTTTTCTTGGACTAAAATTTGTGTGAAATAAATTTTAAGCTTCACAATAGGGAAAACACGTGAGCAGTCCTGCCAAAAGATTCGCGAAACGAACAAAACTTTTCAAACTGCCAATCAAAACTGAATATTTCCTTTCATTTCCACCATGCCCAGTAAAACCGTGGCAAAACCAATCGTACCGACAAATTCTGCTGCCTCCGAGTTTTCTAGGGATAATAATTGACTGCAATATATACGAATCCGAGATAACTCGGGATAATCAGGCAAGCGGTTAAAGGTGCCAATACCAATACGGAAGTTACTCTTGACAGAACAGTAACATCGCTAAACACTCTAATATTGTCCCGAGAAAACAGCATGCAGATACAAAATGTTCAACGGTTCTTCTTCACGTGATGAGTCTCATATTTTTTGTGAGAATAATAACCACACTTATGTGTGAAGGCAACTTGGTCAGCTTGACAATGGACGAACTGTTCACGCCTCCGGACACAGAATAAAATGGTATGCAGTGCGATTTTGTAAGGGTCCGTTTACCGTTCATCATCATTAGAAACTCTTTGGCTTAGTGATATTCTACAACTAGCAGCCTTTTTTTTTGGGGGGACTAACCCATTCCATTTCTTTCCTTTAAGAATAAAAAATTAAGCTGTATAAAGTTTGTCTCATAGCAATCAACACTCTGTCATGTTTAAAAGCTTTGAAAAACTGTTCCACACAAGAGAACATATTGGATACTACAGGTTGTTTGGGGATTTTACCTGTATCATAAAATTTGTAACATGTGCGTAACAAAGTTCAATTAGCGTGGGATAAGTTGAGTGAAGGCGCCATTAAACTATATATGTCTTAATAAGTTTTAATAAGTAATAATAAGTTTTGTTATACGCAAACTTAGTTTTTCTCATTTCTTGTTAGTGGTATAAGTACATTTTCTATCCGACTCTTCTGATATCTAAGGACATCGTTTTGACAATGAATGTATATGTATATCTTTGTTTGAGACCCGAATTAAAGTTTGATAGACAATTTCAATGAACGAAGAAAATTGTATACTTGAAGTTTTAATTCCAATCATATAACAATAAGTAATGATGAAAGTAATGAGTATTGATCAAATGTAATGATAAAGAACAGACATATATACGAAGAGTACACACCTTGCGAAAAAGTAGAAAAAACAATAAACTCAGAAATCCATCTCTATATGCACCTCATATATATTCAATATAGAATATAGTGACTACTTATAGGGATATACGAAATCGTAAACGACAATACATACTCATATTTAGCCATTAAGAATATCTTTGTAGTGGTTTCCTATTCTTTAAGAAATGATGTCCATGCATGCGAGTTATGAAGTGAAAAGTGCCTACCCTATTACTGACAGCAAAGCTCTTGTTTAAGCAGTCCCTTGCATTCACTTTTGGCTGCAAGTCGTGAGACTTAGTAGGACAATTCATTCGACGAATGTTTTTTTTAATCTGAAGGAAGTTATTGACAAAGGAAGCCTTACGTGGAAGAGCATTATCGTCCATTAACAGTAGATTAAGAACAGTGAGTGAGTGAGTGAGTGAATATTAACGTCGTACTTGTTCAGCTACACGAGGGCTTTTGGCGAAGGACTACGTAATTTTGAGCCATGGTCAAGTGGCGTAGATGATACCTGAAGATTAAGACCAGAAGTTGTCGCAAAAAAGCCTGATAGTAATTTGCAGATTTTGTTAGCTATAACACTCAGTTTTCGATGTATTTCTTGTGAACATACGTGTACGGGCATATAGACTATATCATGCAATATCAATAAACTACCCCGTCTCCAAAAGTCTCGTTCTCTGCGATTTTCTAAGAGACACAATGTTTCCCTTCCATCTGGATAGATAGAAAATGTCTTATATTCTTTGAACTAAGCCATGCTTAATCTATAAAGAGCACTTACAGTCAATCCTCTTCTTTCCATGAACAAACACTCTTGTCTCCAGAAGTTTAAACTAGCCACTTGATGAACAGAGGTAAAAAATAACATATGCATGTAGACAAGGACGAGATTTCGATAAATTGTTTGTATTGACTTGTTTCTTCTAAAAGCTTCAAATAGAAAAGAAGATATTTACTTGGAACTATGTATAGACGTCTTGTGCCGTATTGTTAAAAAAGTAAAAGTTGTCGTTCTTTACCTCCGTGCAGTTTTGTTCTTTTCCCCAGCTAATTTTGTCAAAGTAAATGTTTTACTAAATAACCATGATTCTACTCTAGGGTGGAATTTGAACTTCCAAGAGATTCGGACGTAGGACTGTCTAGCTTCAGTGTACGGCCCTTGCTGAGCAGCGCGTTGAATAAGAAACGCGTGTAGGTGAAATGAGGAATCTCCAATAACTTCTAGTGGTCACTATGGTGACTAATGCTCGGCTGTAAGAGCTTTTGTTTCATGTAGGCTACTTGATCTGTGTATGATCGAAATTGGTATTTTGGCTGTGAAGAATTCTGTTCAATGAATTTTTTTTTTTTGCATGTTTATGTGCTTACATTGTGCGATCTTTGTAAATTTATATCATCTCATATACTGCAAAATCCACACAAAATATGAGTACCTGTATATATTTATATCATTGGGCAGTACGAAATAAATTTTTAAATTGGCTAATAATCCGCATTGCTGAAAGGTATATTCGTCAAAACAATGGCATATGGTTCAGATGTGGCTTGTTTTTATAATTTTATTCAATCAGAACCGTCTCTAAAAAAATACAGATAATAAAGTTTAAAGAATACATATATAATTTAGTAAACTTTGTACTAATTTTCCTTTTACATGCATGTATGACGTAATCAGTTTATTTATTATTATTAAAATGGGAAAATGTGCAAAAATTACACAAACGGGGCCAGATTTGTACAAAGATTTTATGAACAAATTCTCAATTTTTCAATTTTCATCTGTTACTTTGTTATTCACGTTTGAAATGACCCTCAGGATAAGAGACATTTTAATTTTTACAAAAACTGGAGCACTTTATCTTAGCTATTATACGAATTTGCTTGGAAAAACAGTAAATGTATTCACATAAAAGAACTGTAGATTTTGTAATAAAACAGAGGTTGATAATATGAACGTCAAAACACTGCCACGATTATACAAAACACACACAAAAAATTTCAGCAAATTATTTTCAAAACCTTTTGAGCAATCACCGTCCCCGCTTGAGCTTTTCAAAAAACACATTTCGAGAAAAACACATTTTAAAGTTTGACATCTTATGCAAAGTTATGACATCTGCTTTTACTAAAACACCTGCAGTTTTTGTTCTAGTGAATGGAAAATAAAACCCTTGGTATTTTTACGAAGCTAATAAGATGTTCTATAAAATAAAATCATAAAAATACTTGGTCCATTTTTTAAAAAATTCTTGATTTTAGGGTAGATCATAATTCAAAAATTTTACATGCATACATTTCATAAAGAAGAAAAATTACAATGTTTTATTGCCTATGAAATATTCTACTTCATATATTACACATTCATTTTTATAGTTATTTTTTCTATATATAAAATGGATTTTTTTTTATCATAACATTCCATTTTTTTATTATTAGCATTTTTTTCTAAAAAGGGGCGTGGCCTAATTGCCTAAATTGTTTTCAAATTAAGTTTTTTCAACTTATAACTTTACGACTTGCACAGATGATATATCAATCCAAAGATAATAATGTACAGAATAAGATTAAATAAAAATAACAAAAAAACGACAGGTCAGTCATTTTGGGGGTACCAAGTCCTCTTAAATCACATATTCCATTTTCAAAAGAGAATAACTCAGACGGGAGGGTAAATATTTAACAAGACCATTTACTTTGATAGAAAACTTATTTCCTTATCAATATTTTGACTGACATTACTGTATGTTACTGCTCGAAGATTTTAAGATAAATATTTGAATAACTCAGAATGGTTTGGCAGCATAGAAATATTAGGAAACTTGGAAATGTTGTAAACTTTTTTAATTCCTTTCTAGGTACACTAAGCATACATGGATAGAAGAAATATTATTTCTAACGGTCACATAGTAGATTTGTTTGATATTTATGGAAATTTTAAATTCCTTTTTATTCCTTAACAAATTGAATTTAAGTCCTGAAATTTTTATTGCAAAAGAAAGCAATTAATATTTTTCTGGAAATAACTTAGTGAAATATGTCATCAGTAGAAAAATTTAGAAGAAAAATTATGGCAAAAAAAGGCTATTAGTATTTACATCTAAATGCACTACGATTCCATAATAATTTTCAATTTAAATCGTAGAGGAAATTCATTTAATCTCTCTTTTAAATTCGTGTAAAAATTGTGTTGAGAGAGAGGGAAAAGTGTACGAAACGAAAATTCAAAATAATGACAGTTTGTTACGATTTCATACCATGTGTTTATCATGGGGGAAATTGACCTCACTTCTAAAGAAAAAGAAACTCTCTTTCAAACGAACAATAAGTGAACTGTCATTTACGGGTCTTTTACAGTACGATCCCCCCCCCTCTGAGTTTGTAGACAAATTGCATGAATGTTATTAACTCCTTAAGCACCACTCAATCGTTGTGTTGATGGCTCAGACGTATATATCCGTCCTTCTAAAGTACGACTTTTATATTTACGATGCTTTCAGTAAAACTATTCCGAAGGCTTTAGAATGCAATAAAATGAACTTGATAGTGTTTGCGAAGGATTTATTTATTTTCGAGAAAAATGTGCGTGTCTGTGCATTTTCTCTTCTATCCTTCCGTTCAAAGCATATGTGTGTCCAAGTGAAAAACGATAGCACTGGGGAATGAGTAGCTTTGCTTTTAATCAGTAGTTTTCCAAGGGGTTATATCAGTGCTTCTCAAACTTTCAATATTGACGACCCAATATTCAATCATAATTTGCATCGTGCCCTCCATACGAATATTAATGTATATAATTCAATAATACTATACTTCGACTCTAAGGCTACATTACGATTTTAACTTTTTAGGGGCCACCGGCGTATATAAACGTTTCACTTAACCGATACGGTAAATGCGCCAGACGTATATATACGTGTTTCCGAAATACGATCTTTTCTGTGCTCTTCTATTCATAAAATTATTCCGAAAGATTTGGAAAGCAATAAAAGCACTTTGATAGTGTTTGCGAAAGATTTACTTATTTCAAAAGATTTGCTTATTTATTTCTTTCTTCCTCATCCCAAAACAACTCATTCCCGCCCCTACGTGGAAAACGTTAACACTGGGGAGCGAATTGTGTAGCTCTTAATCTGCAGTTAAGGGATTAGTTAAAAACCGTACACATTATAAAGATGAGAGTTAGATTTTGCATAGGATTTTACATATAGCCAGTGCACGGAGCCACTTGGTAATTATTAAAATTTTCCTTTAACTCAGTATTGTTAAATTAATTATTAAATACATTGTCCAGCTCTGGTACATTTATGAGTGTATTATATCAGTGTAAATGTGTATTTCACTTTTCATTTGTCAGAATGTATTTTATTTGTTTACTTTCAACAAATTAATTATTTGTTTCAGTAATCTTTTGTTTTCGACTTTTCCATATGCTTGTCCCCCCTAGTAGATTTATCATGTTCCCATAGGGGAGGTGCGCTCTGCAGTTTGAGAAAAGATGGGTGATATCGTAATATCTAAGACCCCTCTTTAGAACTTGGAGGGGAAAGAAAATACCATGAAAAGTAAGTTGTTTGGGATAAACAAGAGAGTGCTCCAGGTGTAGACCCATCGTGTCTGGGTCGCAGACAGCGTTTTTGCAGATATTCCCTGTGCCTCTACTTTTGACCAACGCATGGCCATCACTAGCCCCAAGACAGAACCTGGTTTCATCAGAATACACAATAGATCTCCACTCCGTCCTCCAATAAGCACTGGCTTGATACCACTGGCGTATAAAACAACAATGGCTTGAAGTCAGTGGAATACATGCTACAGGGTGCCTGCCTCGGAGCTGTCTTTTAAGTAACCAACTTCTAACAGCAGTTCATTGTATCACTGTAATACCAACTGCAGCTCGAACTTCTGTCGCAGACGCAGCACGATGACCACTGCTCCCAACAATCATGCGCAGTGGATACATTCTGGTCAATTCATCTCGCAATATCGCGGAAACAATCCACTTTCTAATAGCCCTATTACGCGATGTCATTCAAACTACATGAACTGTTAATAATGTGACTTCTTCATCTTCTTAAAGACATTCTTTGCTAACAACAATTTAATGCGTAAAATTTCACAGGCAAATAATGCCCATGATATTTACAGCACGCATTTAAACAGCCCTGATTTACAAGTACTGATTGGCGCTACTAGCGGCAAACTTAAACGCGAAATTTAAATTCGTTGTCATCTTTCAGATGTATAAAACGCTTACCAAATTTATTTTACTTAACACAAGTCATTCTTAGAGTTGGGATTTTCTTTCGTCAGTGTAAGTACAAAACGGGCAATTGAATTGTAATTTAAAAAAACGATAATTACATTAAATGCTGCACACAGCATATGAAATCATTAGTAAAAGCTGTAAAACTTATTATTTTCTTTGTTTTCTCGTTACTACATAAGTACACAGGTAAAATATTAATATTGCGTTTCGTACACAATATTGATTTTTCCAAGTCTGTAGGTTGAGTTACAAGATTTTCTTATGATGAAAGTAATTCTTACAAAATTAACCATTAGACAACTATCTGCAAACAAAAAATAAAAATTGTTGAATTCAAACGCTTAGATTATGTGATCTATTTAATTTGCTTGAATGCAAATTGTCGGTCACATTAATTGATGATAAACTTCAAAAACAGTCAGTCATGCATTTTATAATTATAAAAATATCTGAGGATTTTCGTTTTGATTTTATTGGTAGGGAAGTTAATTCTTAATATTGCCTATGTTTTAAATGTAAATATGTTAAAATTTAAGAAAAATATATTTGTTTCTTTGTGTATCATTTGATGCTTGCTGTATGGTTTATTATTTATATTTGATTTACGATATTGGAAATAAGATATATTCTCTTGTACTTTGTTTCCGTTCTGTTGAACATTGTTTTTATCGATCGACTTGGGAACCTTTTGATATCTCTTCCATTAAGCTGAGTATTTAGAAACAGAGCATAATTGATACAAACTATAAATTACTGATTATCGAGTAGTCTCTGGTGGTCAGATGTATCTTATCACAATTGATGCATTTTAAAACTTAATCTAACAATTCTTGTTCCTGTGTGGACAATCCATTCAAATTTAAGTATTTATTGTAAGGGGAGTATATCAAGGTACGTTTTAAAACTGACGACACTAATAAAAAAAGGTGAGAAATATTTATTTGGAATAGCTTTTTATCCTTTAGCGCATCTCGGGAATCTAATCACTGAGGAAATGAAAAATCGAATTACTGTGATCATTCAGATATTTGACCCTACCATGCTTCATAGAAAGACGTTAAAAATCTCGTTTTAATTCGATGTGTTCTAATGATGTTCACATTCGAATCGTGAAAGGAAAAAAAATGCTTTATTTTGTTTTATAGCAAAGCAGTTGGTGGTGTGTGAGAGAGAGAGAATATCTACTTTTTCTTATTAATAATGCAGTCATACATTTTGGACACGCGATATATTAAAACTCTAACATTTTAACAAAGGATGATTCAAATGGCTGACATAAAATATATTTGAGTTTACTTATCTAATATTTGTGACGAGACTTTACGCGACTTTCAACTAATAGTCCTCTTGGGGGATCTTTGGGCCAGCAATCTCGTTGATTTACAGATATCCCAATCAAGAAGAAACCATGTTGTGACGGGCTCATGCGTCTTTTCTTTAACATGTCGTTCGGGTTCTTTGGGGCCAGAATTAATGACAACTCTTTTCCCACGAAATCCAAGAAGTGAAGTGTGAAAGAAAGATGCAAATTAGTAAACTTTTAAATATCAGAAGTTAGAGTAAGTGGGATGGCAATTACAGGAATGTAAACATAATCCGGGGTTCAAGCGTGAAGAAGTTTTTGAAAACGTTACGTGGTTATTAGCAGAAATGATACGTGATATAGATATATTGAGTCAAGGTGCATACCATTGCACTCGAGCATTTACAAGCCTTCATCTAAGATAGTAGTGATTGATTCTTCAGACTACTGCAAGGTAGGGTTGACTATTTAATATTAGGATCAGTGATTGTACTAGAATTGAGTTTAGGTGATTCAGTTATTGATAGTGGTCCGGGTTAAGTTAATTCAATATTATATATATATATATATATATATATATATATATATATATATATATATATATATATATATATATATTGTGTGTTTTGTCACCGTAGATCCTCTCACATATATTATTATAATCTCATTTGTTAAAAGCTTAAGTTCAAAATCTTAATAAAAATAGATTAAGATTATGTATACTTCTATTTCTTCCGTTAATCCTACATCTCTAGCTCACGCTGATAATCAAAGATATGTTCACCCGAGGGGAGAATATCACAATGAGATGCAAATTAGTTAGTGTATAATTAGTGTAAGAATTAGAATTACTCCGCGTGACTAAAGGACGGATTTTAACGACTAGAATAAATCAGTAAATTGAGAATTATTAAGATAGGATTGAATAAAAATAAGCTATTCGCGGATTTTGTACGCTTATTCACATAAGGTTGTCACTCACTTTACATCTCTCCAAGTGTTCCCTTTATATATTACTTATTCTGGAATATTATCTTAGATAATAATAAATTATATTTATCATGGTTAGTCTTGGTCATCCATCTTTCCCTCCTACACACTAAGATCTACAAAATTACGAAGAAGCGTTCCCAGGGGGTATACCATTACAGTTTTATTGCACTTGATTTCAAACTTATATATATGACGAATTTGTACGGAACCTTTCCACTAATCTTCTTAGGCGTCTTTCTGGGAATATAAATTCGCGTTTATTTCCAATCAACTCCAAAAAGAAGTATGGGATATTTAAATTAGATACGGTATTTAAGTCGAGAGTTGCGAGATAGCAAGAGAGATGATGGTAGGTTATTGAGCCAATAACGTTAAATGCAAAACTAGAAGATTCAAAGAGATTAGATTCGTGAAGACGTCATGCTGCTAGACGTACCAGAAAGCTGATATAAGCCAGCGGTAAATATAATTCACGTACGCTTAAAGTAAGTGTCAGTTTGAGATACTTAGTTAAAGTTAATGACAATTAAGAATTCGAATAGTTTCACGGATCTCCTATTTCGGTAAACCTTACTTGAGTTGAGCTAGATTAGTAATTAATTGTATCCTTAGTAATTTAATTTAATATAAAGGTAAATCCCTTTAGAAGACGTAACATTATTGTATTATATGTTATCAGAGATTTTTGAGGAAATTATAACAAAATAAATAATATTATTATTCAAAATGGCTCTTGGTGGTTCTTTGCCTCAAATTAATCTTGGTGTTCAAGGTGTGATCCAGGGGGTAATCACATATATTTGGCATACTCAAACAGAAAAGACAAAACTAATAAAGAAGCGACATAAACGGAATTTTCAGATAAATTTTCAAATAATTTTCTTACACAAGTAAATTTATTAAAAGGTGGGAAATAATTTACATACAGTTAAGACAAAACCCACAGTTTGCGGAATTTTTTTAGAAAAAATATAATTGGGAAAACCTTTGTTTTTGAAGATTATTCACTGATCAGGCTGTTGCAACCACTCTTAAACATTGTAGTTTCTCCGTACCAAGTAACATCATCATTAAGCAATCAAGTCTCCCATTAATAAAAAGAGGATATAAGGTATTTAAGTCGAGAGTTGCGAGATAGCAACAATATAAATGATGATGCAATTTATATAAACATAATTATAGTTTCAAATAAAGTAATTAATTAACATTATTTGAATAAAAAAAGGTACAACAAAATAAATAAAATTTTTAAAAAAAACGTCAAATTAAAATAAAATGTAGAGAATGTAGCACTTTTAAAATGAATAAATTGTCTACTTGAATCTAACTGCAATGAAAATAAAAATCCTGAATGAAAGTAAATAGCTTTTCATTATTTGAAAATAAAGTATATAAGCTGAAATGTTGAAAAACAAAGGAAAACTAAGAAAAATGTATTTTTCATTAACATTCTCTCTGAACTTGTAATTAATAATAAACTTTGTATTTTAACAATTAAGAATGAAAATCAGTAATTAAACTAGAGTAAATAAAAATTGGTAACATTTAGATTGAAAAAGGGGCTGGCGTAAAATTTTCTTTACTTTGCATTTTCTGTCTACTTCTGCAAAAACAAAATGCAAAAAGTCTTTTTTCATTAGTAAACAAACGATTACTCACACTCAAATTGCTCACTCACTTTCTTCTATGATTTTATTCTCACATTTAGTTTGAAGAGGTGAAGAATCTTTTTGATCTTTACTATCTTTTAAATTTAAATTCTCTTTCAAGCAAAATACAGTTCCAGTAGAAAATTCTTTACACAATCCTATTACTTATTTCAATAGGTATTAGATAGAAAAAAATACCTAAACTGTTTTTTTTTTTTTTGTTATTGAATCGTTCCTTGAGAAAAAATTCATTGTTAATAACTAAGTACTTTTTTTTTCGAAATTCACATAAATGGTTTTTTGAGGTAATCACTAAAACTAACTGAAATTAAAAGTTCTATTCCAAGTATTTATCATTAAATGTATCATTCGAGAAGCTTTTAAAACTTTATGCGATGGAAGCTCATAATTCTAAAAATTCAAACTTTAATGAGGATAGAAATTGAACCTGACTTCCTTTTTTAGAAATTAAATAGATGTCAATAAAATAAGTACGCAATTTACCTATGAGCTTTTTACTTATTTTAGTAATAGCTTTTTGAAGTATTTCTATCTTTCAGTATCAGAAGAGAAAAGAACCATTTGCAATCGAGTTTATTCCAACAAAAGAAAATTTTAAATGTGAAATTCGTAGAAATTAAATACTCAAGTGTTTATTTACATACCTTAAAATGATGCGTGTATGTTTCAAAATGAAAACAATTATACCATATAAAATGATTCTGCGAGATTTTTAGTTTCTTTATTCCGTAAATTTCAGTTTTATAGATTCTGGCTAGTACTTTCATGCATATGGAAAAATAAGGTTTTTCTACAAGCTTGAGGAAAATATATGCCTAATATTTTCTTCATATTATACATACAGAATCCTTCTAAGCGCATTAAATTCCATAACTGTTTCTTTTAAATTATGATTTTTTTTCAGTTGTAATTTTTTGTTATTCATAAATATGGAAATATTTCAGAATGTGTGAGACTCGTTAGATGTGCCCATGATAAATTTAAATATTTCTGTAATTACATAAATATGCATAAATATAAAACTATATGTTGCATCGAATATATATATTAAAAGTAGTTCAATTGTGAGAAATGTTTAACTTAGTTTGGATGAATTTCATAAAATAAATTTAAAAAGTACCTATATAAAGTATAACGTAAAATCCCTCGTATAACACGCACTCAAAACTTAAGATCGAAAATTACGGATACGCGTTATATTCCAGGTATAAAAACGAGAGTTTTAAAAATAAAAAAATAAAAAAAATTTGTAATGATCTTACTCTTGAAGTCGTTTCATCATCATCTTGTCTACCTAAAGCTGTGGGAAGTTACAATGAATGACCAAGACTCTCCATGATAAATATAATTTATTATTGCCAATTATAATATTCCAGAACAAGTAATCTACAAAAGGGAGCACTAGGAGTGATATAAAGAAAACAACTACCTTACTTGAATAAGTGCATGAAATCGTCTTAGTCTAGCTTTAATCAATCCTATACTAATAATTCTGGATTCACTTATTTAGTCTAGTAGTAAAAATCCGTCCTTTGGTCAAGATGCGTAATTCTAATTCTTACCATAGTAACACTGCGAGATGATTCCCGCTCCTTCTCACCTACGATTACTAAACTCTAACATTATATACATTAACTATTGGCATCACAGGGTTTCTTCTTGAAAGGGATGGCTGTGAAATAAACGCGAATGCTAGCCCAAAGATTCCCCAAGAGGATTAGTTGTTGAAAGTCACGTAAAGACCCATCACAAGGTCAGCATGCATAAGTTAAGAATTCCAAATAGTTCGAATTGTTGTTTATTTTAAACAAATGACATACCATAAAATATATTATTTTTTAAGAGCCTGGGATAATATATCGAATAAACAAATTTATAACACAGAAAAGTACTGAACACGTGCATTTCGGGTTTCCTCGTAAGAATGTAGGTTTTCGTCATACGGCGGATATACCTAAAAATTGAAAAATGCAGCTTGAAAAGTCTCAGCAAATAATCTGTGGAATTTTCGTTAGATTCTTAAGATGACGATCAAGAGACTGAACAAGTCTCAAAGTACCGTGGTTCATGTTATGAAAATAACTATTTCCTACCGCAGGATGTGGTGTTTTGAAAAACATTCAATCGGAACGTCATTCAAAATGCACAACGTTTAATGAATTTTTGTATTTTAAGGAAAAGAGCAACTGTCTCTTTGTATATCATCAAATTAAGTTTATCTGTAAAAGTTGTTTTTATGTGTAAAAAAAAAGGAAATATTTTTTTACAAATTCAATAATCTTTTAAAATCAATATTTTGTGTTGTAAAATAGTAGTGTTCTCTGGTTATTTAGCTTTCTTAATAGTTAAAGCTTCGTTAAAAAGCCATTCGGTGGATTTGTACAGAGTGTTTTTCTTTTCAGGTATAGAAGTTTAAGTTGGCATTACTTTCCAAGATGGCGACCGATTTAACAGCTGTCAAGTGATTTATTCTCAGTTCGGTTTGGCAATTCATCATAAATAGACTCACACCTGAACAACGCTTTCAAATTGTGCAATTTTATTTCGAAAATAATGGTTGATTTTTATAACCGAATTTTGTTTAGCGATGAAGCGCAGTTCTGGTTGAATGGCCACGTCAACAAACAAAACTACCGCATTTGGAGTGAAGCTAATCCACAAGTGTATGTCGAAACACCATTAAATCCAGAAAAACTGATTGTTTGGTGCGCTTTAAGGTCTGGTGGAATCCTTCTTCAAAACCGATGAAGGCCACAACGTTACAGTCAATGATGATCGGTATAAAGCCATGATTACTAACTTTTTCATTCCTGAAAGGAACAATCATGATATCCAGGAGCTGTGGTTCCAACAAGACGGCGCAACATGTCACACAGCTCGTGCCACAATCTATTTCTTGAAAGACACGTTTGGTGACCGCCTAATTTCATGTTTTGGACCTGTGAATTGGCCTCCAAGATCTTGTGATTTAACACCGCTAGACTATTTTCTGTGGGGCTATGTAAAGTCATTGGTCTATGCGGATAAGCCACAAATGCTTGACCATTTGGAAGACAACATTCGCCGTGTTATTGCCGATATACGGCCACAAATGTTGGAAAAAGTCATCGAAAATTGGACGTCCAGATTGGACTACATCCGAGCCAGCCGCGGCAGTCCTATGCCAGAAATCATATTTAAATGTAATGCCACAAGATTATCTTTCGAATAAAAAAAATTCATGTAATTGGAATAATACATCGTTGTTTTATTGCAATTTAAAGTTCTATACCTCTCAAAAAAACACCCTTTATTATGAGAATATTTTAGACTGTGGACTGACGGTACTTTAAGTTACCATTTTAATTAATTAACTGTAACGGATTAAATTTCCTTAAGTTGAGTATTTTATTTATGTATATATATATATATATATCTTGATTTTCCATATAATGATTCAAAAAAAAATATTGCATGAAAAAAATTCCAGTAAAGCATAATGCGGTAGATAAAGGGTTAAAACCTCTGACTCCGTTATTTGCTTATTGCCACTCGACTGCTTTGCCTTCGAGAAGGCAATCAAAATAATTTAAACGTTATGAAATAGATGCTTCGCAAGATGTGCTTCAGATTTGGAAACATGTCACGTTTAACATTAAAAGTAAGTGCATCGTTATAATGACTGTATCATTTAATTATACTTTAAAAGGGAAACAGATTTTGATTAATACAGGAGGACTCTTCAGTAAATTGATGAAACGGTTCTTGCTAGTGTGTTATTTTTATTCCGCGCAATAATTATGAGATCTTCAGTCAAAGTGTTTCCTAATTTGAATGGACTAGAACTTTAGATCTCATTATACTAATATCTATTTTCCCTGTTCGAGCAGTTGAGCTTTAATACTATATTACAATTTCCATCGAATATATCGGCACACTTTATATATGTATTTACTATCAGACATACTGAACAATTGCAATTTTTATTCACGCAAATAAATGCCAAATTTCAAAGGAAATTAAACTATGTATTCATTGCATAATAATTTGGTTCATTTTCTTTCAAATAAATCGTTGCAATTTATGCAAATTTGATCAGTTACTTTAGTTGGATTTTTCAGCTGAATCCGAAGCATTTTACTGTCCGTTTCAAAGAATTTGAAACTATTCACTTAATTAATGCAAATTTGAAAGACATTTTGGAATGTTAATTGCATGGTACTTAGCAATTTATCCATACAGTGGAAGTTTTAGAGGCAATTAACTGAGTCAATATGAATTCATTGCTTCTCGAGTCATTATATGGTATTTACTTAATATACAAGTTACGACTATTATAATATTGTTCTTTAAAAGAAGTAGCAGTAGCATATATATATATATATATATATATATATATATATATATATATATATATATATATATTATATATATATATATATATATATATATATATATATATATTTATATATATGAAAACGCAATCTTAATTTTCATCGTGCCTCCTTTATTCAAATACAATGTATTGAATTCAATAATACTATACTATGACGTGAAAGTTGCAATTTGACTTTAAACCCTTAATTGTTACTGAGGTGTATAAATGTTTCGCTCAGCCAAAGCGTTAATTGCCCCAGACGTATGCATACCTCTTTCCGAAGTATGTCTTGTATGTGTACTATTATCCATAAAATATTCAGAAGGCTTTGGAACCCAATATAAGAACCTTGACTGCGTGTTTGCTAAGGATTTGCTTATTTCAGAGGATTTTTGCTTATATATTAAACACAAGAATTTAAGCTTATTGTCTTCAAAAGCATATGCATTACCTTATATTAATATTTTTCGTTTCTAATAATTTTTAAAAAGCTTAAATATTGAAAACATTAATCATAAAATCATACAGAAGGGAAGACACAGTTTTGATAAAAACATTAATACTTCAATATTAGGTTCTGAAATCATGTCCATATAATTAAAAACCTAAAGGTAATATCAACACAATTTTAAAAGTATATGAGGAAGCTATTTCAATTGTAAATTATTATTTAAAAAGGCATACGAAATGTGTGAGAGAGAAAACCTTCATTTTCATAGATAAAGTAAAATAAATCTCAAAACTTGAATGCAGTAAGTATTCAAACTACACTGCTGGCCACCATAAATGCAACACTCTGAAGGAAACATGCAAATAGCATGAAATTTACAATATGCATTAGCGGAGGTGAGATATGCAAATGATTAGAATTTCAGCGCAGACACACTTCACGCGCGCCTGTGGCGTCACCTCAAAGAGCTACTTAAGGCTTGGGGATTTCGACGATTTCAAGTTCGGCAATTGTGTTTTTCTTTTGTTTTTTTTCAAAAAAGGATCAGTTATTTCTCGTAGAAAAAAGCGATCAGCTTTTGATCAAGTATCCGAGTTCGACAGAGGAAGGATAGGGGCCTACCGAGATGGTAGATTATCTTTCAGGGAAATCTATAGTCGTGTTTGACGAAACCAAACAACTGTAATGCGGATATGTGACAGTTGGATGCAGGAGGGTACGACGGACCGACATGGTCAATCACATCCACCTCAGTGCACCACTTCACGTGAGGACAGGCAAATTGTGCACATGGCAGTGACGGGTCGCTCAGTCACATCGTGAACCGTAGCACAGCACTTTGAGTCTGTAAAGCATCATTCAGTGTCTGCGTGTACCATTCGAAGCCGTATACAGCAGAGTGGTCTGTCCGCAAGACGTCAGTTGTTTGGTCTACCCTTGACGCAGAACCACAGATGTCTTCGCCGCCAATGGTGCGACGAAAGAAGGATGTGGGTGGCAGAATGGAATGAAGGTGTCTTTACTGACGAACCACGCATCTGTCTGCAACACCACGATGACTGGATTAGAGTGGGAGACACCGTGGAGAGAGGATGGTGAACAGCTGCGTTATGCACCGCCACACTGGACCTGTACCGTGTATTGTGGTATGGGGCGGTATTGGATAACACTTTCGCACTCCTCTAGTACGCATTGCCAATACTTTAAACAGCTGGCGCTACATCTCCGAGTTGTTCGAGCCAGTTGTCCTTACTTACCTTTATGGCTTGGTCAGAGCTATATTTCAACAGGATAATGCGCGACCACATGTGACACGCATTATCCAGAGGTTCTTCGTCAATGACCAGATGGAATTGCTTAACTGGCGGGCTCTCTCTCCGGATCTTTTGCCGATAGAAAACATGTGATCCATGGTTGCTTAAAGATTAACTCAGATTACATCCCCAGGTTCCACACCAGATCAACTTTGGCAACTTGTGGAAGCTGCTTGGTTTGCTGAACCTCAAAAGCACATCAAACTCTATTCGAATCAATGCCGAGGCCTGTGGCAGCGGTGATCTCCAACAAGGGCAGCTACTCTAGCTACTCTCTCTGATTCTAGCAGTAACCATACTTCACAGAAATCTATAAATTTAATCATTTGATACTTGGTCAACATGTTATCTACAACATAAATTTTGTTGTGCTATCTCTTGTCTTTCTTGGTCTTGCATTTACGATGACCAACAGTGTATAAACAGGATATAGACAAACTCTCCAGTAATAAATATGATACATATTTTATTGTCATAAGTTTCTTGGCGGCAGTAAAATATAAACTAATCATTAGGATTATTTTATTTCTTAATCATTATATTGGAGGGATGGTCAACCGACGGCATGAGTACCTCAAAGTGGCACGTCTAAGTTGTAACAGTGGCACATAAAAACTTATTGACAAATTAAAACATTTCAAATAATAATAATAATAAGTAACATTTTTTTTTTTTTTAGAATTTCGTTGAAATGTGGCTGTTTTACACAGAAAAAAATCAAAATTTATTTTAAATACTTTTAATTATTGAATTACAATGGAAAATCATATTTTAGAGAACATTCTTCATTGCTATATGCTCTGGCTTTCCAATGGAGGTGCACTCCTGAGGTTTTGGATTTTGATATATCGTGTTTTAAAATATCTGGAAGAAAACAATAAGCCACCAAGTAAGTACTTGTTTCTATATAAAAAATAATAATTTTGTTATGGGACTTTAGATCTACCGTAAATTCCGACTTAGAGCGCACTTTATTAAATAATTTCAAAATGATTACGGGGAAAATAAATATTCTACATTTTCACTAGTTGGTCAATAATAATTTTGTTAAAAACATCTAGGTCTACCGTAAATTCCGATTTATAGCGCGCACTTTTATAAAATCAAAATATCGCTGAAAATCAATTGACATGCACTTAAAAAATAATAATTTTGTTAACAACATTCTAGGTCTACCGTAAATTCCGACTTATAGCGCGCACTTTTATAATAATCAAAATATCGCTGAAAATCAATTGACATGCACTTAAAAAATAATAATTTTGTTAACAACTTCTAGATCTACCGTAAATGAAAATGTAGCGCACTTTTGTAATAATCAAAATATCGCTGAAAATCAATTGACATGCACTTAAAAAATAATAATTTTGTTAACAACTTCTAGATCTACCGTAAATTCCGACTTATAGCGCACTTTTATAATAATCAAAATATCGCTGAAAATCAATTGACATGCACTTAAAAAATAATAATTTTGTTAACAACTTCTAGATCTACCGTAAATTCCGACTTATAGAGCGCACTTTTATAGGATCGGAAATTACGGGGACGCTTTATACAGCGGGTATAAAAATGAGAGCTTCTAAAATAATAATAATAATAAAAAAGATGAGAATAAAAAAAATTAAACTTCTATATACTTCGAAATGCTTTTTATTTAAAAAAATGACATTTCTTATGGACTTAAATGATTGTAGCTGTGGAAGTTTTCATTTTTTTTAAAAGGTTAGATTAAAAATACCTCGAATAAATGACTTGAAAGCATAAGAACATGGCGCACATACATTTCATTTTTCTTTGTAAAAAAGAAGCGCGTGTTATACGGCGAATATATCTAACAATTGTGAAAAATATGCGGCTTAAAAGTACAGGTGCGTGCTATGCCCTGGAGTTTACGGTAATTCTAATAGATAACTTGATAAAAAATCCCTACAAAATATAAATTTTTAAGACACATTAAGCTAGTACTGACTGTTAATCATTAAGAATTAAGTGTACAATTTAACTTACTGATTGTAGCATTTGTAAAAAGTTTATTTACAATAAAATGTAAGAGTTTTTGCACTTTTTCTTATAATGTATTAAACTCTTTTTAAATTTCAGATTTGCATGAAAAAATGTGATATTTGCAGAGTTAGCTTATAAGTAACATTTTCTTTTTTTTGTTTGTTGGAAAAATTGGAAGTGACACGCATAATTTTTTTTTATCACATGTCATCACATTAGGTTTTATCATTTCTCAAAAAAATTGAGCACCCCCATATTTATGGTATCACTACATTGCGTAGTTCAGCGTTTCTCAAACTGTGGGGCGTGCCACCTTAGGGGGTGTAATAAATCTGCAAGGGGGGCGCGAGCATATTGAAAAGTAGAAAACAAAAATTTATTTTAAAAGAAATTATTAATTTACTGAAAGTAAGCAAACAAAATATATTCTACCATAAGAAGTAGCATTACACTGATGTAATATATTTATAAATGTATCAGCACTACACAATGTACTTTATAATTAATTTTACTATACTAAGTTAAGGTGCCTGACTATAGTTGCGTGAACATTTTTTTGAAATAATGCTGAAAGTTAAATTTTAAACTCATTTTTTTGGTTGAATATAACTGAAAACTTATAAAAATAACAAAGCAAAAAAAAAATTTAAACACTTTTTTGGATGAAAATTTTAGGTTAAAATTAGGCATTTTTTGCACATCGCGGCAAATACTGTAACAAAAGTTCTAATGCATAAGATAAAAAAAGCTCTTTGAATTTTATTTAGAACGCGTTTACCTATACTTTGATCTATCATCTTTGAATAATTTCAATTAATCACAAAATTAGGGGTCAAAAAATGCATAAAAAGAAAATTTTTCAAAACTTTTGCATTTATCACAAAGAAAAATAATTATAAAAAAGGCAAATATAATGTTTTTATCTTATTTTCTAGTGCACAACATGCAAACCATAATAATAAACACTGATGCTAAATTCCATGCAATTATCTCAAGGACTTTTTGAGATATCATGTTTGTCATGCGATAAAATATGGAAAATTCTGTTTCGGAGAAAAACGCATTTAAAGATTTAAAATCTAAATCTTAAAAAAATTATACAGCTAAAATAACTTAAAACATCTTTATATAAAAAGAATAAACCTTTTATAAGCCCATATCAGTATTATATATTTGTTTCAAGTTCTTATTTTTTAAATTTTGTTACCAATTTTATAGTCAAAAAAGCTTTCCTTAACGTCTAAATGCATAGTTTTCTTGAATACAAATTAGACATATCAAAAGCACACAAGAAAAAGTTTATTACGTTAAAAAATAATATTTTTGTATGGAAAAATAGGTATATATTTCCACTAATTATCTTAGAGCTTAAGAAATATGTAATACAAAATAAATTAATGTGTTATTTTGTCAGTAAATATTCCCGAAAATTACTTTTGAAAAAAATATTGATTATCCCAAAGTTATGAAAAATTATAAGAAAAAGCATGTAAAGAACAGTTTTTAAACCCTCCATATGAATAATCTTTGACTTTTTTTCATCCTTAGTAATTTGTTTTCTATGCAGCTTATTTTTTCCCGAGAAACGTTTTTACATTCTAAGTGTGTCCCACAGGAGTTAGAATGCGTTCTAGATCAAATTTTACAAATCCATGTAAAAGATCTTAGAAAGTGACGTATTTGTATTTTTAATGATATACTTATATATAATGATAATAAACCTGTATATCACAAATTAAAAGGAATTAACACTAATAATGTACTTAAGCGAAATGTTTCAAGTTTAATAATTGTATCTTTAAGTGAAATACTCCATAAAATGTTACTGACAAAGGCTTTCTGAGTAAATTTTGAAACTTTTTTGAATAGATTTTACGTTTTTGTCATCAGCTGACTAAGTGTTATTGGTATTAGCTCTGTGTCAATATTCTCATTACTGCTTGCACCACTGATGAAGCAAATTCCTTAGACCTCCCACACCTTGCTTTAGGCAAAAGTAATTAATATTTTGTCATAAAAAACAGAGTTTTCTATCAAATATATATAAAAAATTAAATATGAAACAAAATATCGAGAAGCAAGGGCATAAGAAAATCGAAAAATGACAAAAATTTTACGAATTTATTTGCCAAATTTCACTCAAACCTAATAAATTTTTTTAAAAAAAAATATCACCATGTCCCATCATTACTTTACTTAAGTTAATATGTTTTTAAATAAATTCGATAAACACCAAAAAAGTGTAAAAAAAGTATTAAAATGCAAACACTTCTGGTTTCGCTATCTAACTTCCGGTTCGTTTTCGCTGCTCTTTCTTGACATAAAAACTGTTATATCTTCGTAAATAATTGAAGTAAAGAGTGTTTTTTTTCCAGGTATAGAAGTTTAAATTCGCATTACTTTCCAAGATGGCGACCGATTTAACAGCAGTCAAGTGATTTATTCTCAGTTTGGTTTGGCAATTCATCAAAACGATCATCAAGCAAGGGGTAGATTCGTCGAATGGGCCCAAAACGAGATTGCAGTTGTTTCCGATTTTCATACGCGAATTTTGTTTAGCGATGAAGCGCACTTCTGGTTGAATGGCAAGGTCAACAAACAAAACTGCCGCATTTGGAGTGATGCTAATCCACAAGTGTATGTCGAAACACCGTTACATACAGAAAAACTGACTGTTTCGTGCGCTTTATGGGCTGGTTGAATCATTGGTCTGTACTTCTTCAAAAACGATGAAGGCCACAATCTTACAGTCAATGGTGATCCCCCCGTATAGAGCCATCATTACTAACTTTTTCATTCCTGAATTGAACAATCATGATGTCCAGGAGCTGTGGTTCCAACAAGACGGCGCAACATGTCACACAGCTCGTGCCACAATCGATTTATTGAAATACACGTTTGGTGACCGCCTAATTTTACGTTTTTGGACCTGTGAATTGGCCTGAAAGATCTTGTAATTTAACACCGCTAGACTATTTTCTGTGGGGCTATGTTAAATCATTGGTCTATGCGGATAAGCCACAAACGCTTGACCATTTGGAAGACAACATTCGCCGTGTTATTGCCGATATACGGCCACAAATGTTGTAAAATGTCATCGAAAATTGGACGTCCAGATTGGACTACATCCGAGCCAGCCGTGTCAGTCCTATGCCAGAAATCATGATTAAAATGTAATACCGATTATCTTTCGAATAAAAAAAATTCATGTCAATCGAATAATACATCGTTGTTTTATTGCAATTTAAAGTTCTATATCTCTAAAAAAACACCCTTTACAAATAAAAGTAAGGTATTTTGAGAAAACAGAAAATTCAACTATATAAAATTCAAAGTAAAATAAATTCGTCATTTTAATCAAAATTGATGTGTTTTTGCACTGGTCAGCCACTTTAAGAAGAAGTTTAAAAATTACCATTAACCCATGGGCTAGTCATGTAGAAAATTATACGTATACAAAAGTTAACACTTATCTTGCTAATTTGTACGTCTTATAATTAGTCCTTTAACTGCCAATATGAAGGTAGGCTATTCGCTCCACAATACAACTTTCCCCGTAAGCGATATATTGGGAGAAAGGTTTAGATACGTTTGAGAGTATCTTCAAAAAAAAAAAAGAAACAAAGAAACTCACATTTTGAGTAAAACTTATTTGAAAGTTTGATATATCTGTTTTAAAGCAGTGACATCTGCTTTTACTCAAAAAATGCGGTTTTTGCTTTAGTGAGTGGAAAATAATAACTTTGTATTTTTATAAAGCCAATAAGATGCCTTAGAAAACAAAATTTGTCAATGTTTGCAAAAAACACATTTTTAGGATAGTCGGATACCTTAATTATTTTGTGATTCGAATTAAAATTCATTTATTTGAAAGGTTAAGTTATAAATCCTTACAACTTTTAAAATAGTAAATATTGGGTTGTTCGAAAAGTAATTTAGTTTTTTTTTTGTGGAAATGAAAGACGGTTTTCATATAATAAACAAATACTTTATTAAATTATATATTGGCCGTTCCAACACCTTTTGCCATCTTTCTGGTAGTAGCATAATTCCACGCTCATAAAATTATTGGTCTTTGCTGACAAAAAACTAAACGAGGTGGTTCTTTCCTCATTTGAAGTGAAGGTTTTACCGTCTAAAAAATTTTGGAGTGACCGGAACAAACAATATTCCGATGGTGCCAGGTCTGGAGAATATGGTGGGTGTGGCATTGCATCACATTCAAGTTGTAAAATCTTTTGGCGAGTGACCAAACTTGTGTGAGGTCTCACGTTGTCTTGGTGAAACACTACACCTTTCCTGTTGATTAGATTTGACCTTTTATGTTGAAGTGCATCATTCAGTTTGTCCAGGTGATGACAGTAGACTTCCGAATTAATCTTTGTGTTATCCGGTAAAAGCTCAAAAAAAAAACCAAAGGATTCCTTTAAAAATCTCACCAAAGAGACAGCATCACCTTTTGGGGGAATATCGGCTTTGGAAATGGTTTCAGCCAGGTTAATCTTTTTTTTTGCTCCATGACCTTTTTCTTCCCCAGTGATGATGCGCTTCAAAGACGGATCATTTTCGTGACGTTTGAGACGCTAATCGCAGACGTCAATGCGGCGACACAGATTTCTCTCTGTGAGAACTTGGGGAATCCATACATCGAGCTTCGAAGATAATCCCAGGCTTTTAAGTGATCATAACTTGTTGAATTTGATAAATTTAACATGAATCCTATCTCACGTGTTGTTATTCGCCGGTTTGCATCAACTAATGCCTTTATCGCGTCTTTATCAGCTTCAACCGGCCTTCCCAAACGTGGTGCATCTTCGACATCAAAATTGCCGGATTGAAATTTAGTGAACCAGTTCTGGCTCTGGCGTATTGTCAACACACCTTCTCCATACACATCGGTCAATTTCTTTCTGGCTTGAACAGCTTTTACCGTTTCTGTAGTAAAACATTAATATATGTCGAAAATGCTGCTTATCGCTCTCCATATTTAAAATGGCATCAGCCAAAAACTACTGCGTAGAATTCATTGGAATTTTTCACACACAAGTTTTGCTATATGAGTTGTCAAAGCATATAAAAAATTATGCGGCTTAAATGTGAAGTTGAGTGCAAAAAATTACAATTTAATCCTCTGTCGGGAAAAAACGAAATTACTTTCCGAACTACCCCCAATAATTACTTCTATAAATCTTAACATTTTTTTCTTAATTATTGCAGTAAGCTTGTCATTTTTTTGTTTTAGTACAAAAAGTTAAACAGTTCAGTATAGTACATTTTTTCTGTAGTATCTGGGATTCCAATGTTACTCAAGTTCGGGAAAATATGAATATACAGCATATGTAAATTTTTTTAATCGTTTATATCTTGTGTTTTTTGGTTATAAAACTGTAACATGACCAACCATAGATTATAATAAATATAACAACTTAACGAAATATGAACGAATGAAACTATGTATAGAATATTCTAATAAATATGAATGAATGAATTAAGGAATATATTTATCTTCTGTTTTAGCCTAGTAATAAAAAACCTCAATTTTATTATATAAACGCTATTAATTAATATTTTACTTTGAGATTCAAAAATTAAACTGTTAATAAATTAATGTTTTATTATTTTGCGTTTAATTCAAACTTCAAAACCAGAAAATCAAGAGACAGGACTTATTTATTTATTATTTTTTTGAAGAATTTCTGAAGTATTTTTGATAGAAATTTTAGTTTTTTTTTAACTCTATTATTTTATACTTTATGTTTTTCTTTACTATCACTATATCAATATTAGAAAACATTTTGTGACTAGAAGATCTGAAGTTTTCTGTAGTAGAATTAAGAGTATTTTGCTCTAGCTATGCTATTTTCAGTTTTTCCATTTAACCAAAGAAATTTTCGTATTCTCCTTTCAACATATCTGTCAAAGGAATTTTATTCTTTCATGACCAGAGGCTGTGTCCACTGAAAGATGTAGCGTAAATTTGCTCACTTTAGACTTTTTGGTTCAAATAGTAAAAGAAAATAATAAACTAAGAAAGCGTATTCTTTTACAAACATTTTCCCTTCTATTGTGTGTGTATGTGACTTTAGAACCAAAGAAAAACAGGAGAAAGAAAAAATTCAAAAAAGGGGCCTGATGTCCAACCGTTTAAAGTGGTCAGTGAAAGAGTCCCACAGCCCAATGACCACTGGTTAGTAAACTGTGCTACTTGATGCATTCGTTTTTGTGAGCAGAAACCATCGAAACGACTACGTTTATAGACCGATGGTGCAGTGACTTATAAGATCAAAGTTTTGTAAAGTTTTCTTCGAAATGTTAGGAGAATAAATAAGGTAAATTTTCTGTTTCTCTGTGAGAAACCCAGTATAGTAAAGTGGAGTATGGTTTCTATAAAAATCTTTACATTTAGGTGTTTATACTTGTAGAAGAACTTTAAATTTTAATTTTTGGCGTTTGCAATAAAACACAAATTCTATCCGTTATGAAATTCTTGAAGTCTAATTAAAATATATTTATTTAGCATAAAGTACATTTTGTACGAAAAGACAACCTATTAAACTTTTTTTTAAAATTAAATAGCTCCGTCAATAATTGTTTAGACGGTTTTATGTTGTAAATAATTTCAAGTAATAAGCACATATACACCTGCTATAACTGAATACATTTAGACTTTAAAATATCCTCCGATTATACTACATGAGTGTAGATCGTACTGGCTCAAATGTTGCAGGAATTCTTTATTCCTCATCATATTTTGGTATAGATCTTTATTACGGAAAAGTATCGAAACTTTCCACAAATTAAAAAAAAAATCTCATTTTATTATACTGTAATCGAGGCAAAACAATGTAACTTTCGATTGAGTAATTTTCATGCAATGTAAATTCTTAAAGCTGCTTAAAATATTTAGGGGACCACATGGATTGAACAAAATTACGCAAAAATTTCATTTGATGAATAACGTAAAAAAAACATCCATAGTCTAAAATGTAGCACAAAAGACAATATCATACAAAAATAAACGTACATGAAGTCAAAAGCCAGAAAAAAAATAAGTGCAGAAATTGTGATTTCGTAATCGTAGTTGTTTTTCGTTGTCTCAGTGGGGAAATTCAACCTTTTAACTGTTCTTTTGAGAAAAGGGTACTGGGAAATGTCACGAAAACGTGATTTATCGGAATCCATGGCTTGCTGTATTACCGGGACAAACACACACACCCACAGAAAAAACTACAGTGGATGTTATTGCAGAGGCGATAAGTGTTACTGTAATATAATGGAATAGATTCTCATAACAGAGTGGACGGCCCCCGTTTTTTGGTAATTTCTATATTCACCCCTTCGACCGCATGTTGTTGCATTATTTTAAAAATAGATCGCGCACACCCCTGGGGTTGGTTGACCCATAAATTTTATAAAATGTAATTCTGCGTGATTAGGGACATCCAATTGTAAACTGAGCTGGAAGACAGTAGAAAGTTCTGTTGCGAGATTTAGGGGTGACCCGGTTCACTATTTGTTGTTGCTCATGCCACCTGTCTGACAGATTCAGATCGAGGCCAACGAAAGTCATCATGGCAATTGGCTAGATGTACGCCTGTCGTTGGCCTTAGCCTTGAAAGTACGATTTAGCTCGATGAAATTCCCGAAGGGAAGACAGAACATTATGATAGATGGCGTCACCATCTATCTCCACCTTTACAATTTAGGCATGGAACTGAAATGGAGGGAAATTTTCTCCAGTTCTCAGCACTCGTGATTCAGCCACAAGACTTTTGGACCCCCTGATTTAACGAGCACGTACTCCGTGTGTACTAGGAGGGTAATTGGCGGTACGGGCACCGAACCCAGGCCTTCCGGTCCTGAGTCCGGAGCTCTAACCACTAGACTACTCACGGTGCGGTTCACTATTTAAAGAGACGTGCGCCAATATTTGCGAGATTTTCGTTAAAATTTATAGGTTAAAAATAAAGAATTACCACTTAGATAACATCCGAGACCCCGGCCCAACATGCGCTTACCTTTCTTGGAGCTTAGCTATATTAAAGCTAAGTGTTTATTGTTTTCTTTTGCAATTGTAAACTGTAACTTAATTTTAACATCTAATAGAGATCGTATTAATTTTTGAGTAGTTTTATCTTTGAATATATTAGCTGACGATTATCATGGCTAGTGTTAACACTACCCATGATGCGAACCAAAGTCAAATTGAACTTGTGTCTTTTCGTTTAGAGAATTTTAATTCTATGGCTTAGTATCATATGTCGGAAACAGAGGGCAATCTTCATATGCCCTGAGCGAAAAACGGGGCCCGTCCAGCCTCTTATCAATTCTAAGAAACAGGTATACTCGACGTCGTCTAGGCCGTCCATGAGTTACAACTGCAAATAATGATCGATAGGTCCTGTAACAGCTCGTGGAGACAGAATAGCCAATTAAAGAAACAGTTTCTTTTTGCAACAGGATGAAAGGTTTCAAGCCAAATAATCTCTGGAATGGTGTTCATGCGGATGTTATGTATGCATGTAGGCCATTAGTGTGTATTTGTTGACAGCAAGACTCTGGCTGACAAAGGAAGCAGGCTGCTGAATATCGAAATTGAATGCAAATTTATTGTAGTCAAGTGCTACTTCCGGAAGCATCAGGATTTGGTTTAAAGTGTGATTGATGCCAGACGTGTTTTGGTACGGTGAAAAAGGAACACAATTAAAAATAACCCTATATTTATTCAGGAAAGATCACATTGCAGACTAGTTGGTTTGATGGTCTGAGCTGGTATCTACATAGCACGGATCCTAAGATTGCATGTCGTACCTCACTCTGCAGCCATTAATATTTTGAATCTTCTAAAGTAGAAAAATGTCAGAAATTCTACAGCTCGTCTTGGGCAAAATGTTGTCGAAGTTTAACTCCTAAACGGTTGCATAACTTTCAATAAAATGGTCCTAAAAGTGCTTATTTTTTATTCCAGAAAATTAAATAAAACTAAATGTGTGCTCAATATTTGTATTTATTTTCAAATTTTGGGTGCATTTTTACCTTGAAATACAAAAAAATAATTTTTTAAGAAAAATCAACGTTTAGGGGTATTATGACTGAATGTTGGTTTTAGGGCAAAGAAACAACTTTCAAAAAAACCCTTTTTTTTAAACATTATAAGAGCATTTTATTACACTTATGCATTAGGTTTTAAAACATTAGAAATGTTTCCTTGCGAGATAAATTTCAAAGCATGACATGCATAGGACAGCATCACATGCAACAGTACAAATCCATCATCACTAATCATGCATTCACTAACCGAGCTTTCAAAGAAATCAGTTATTTCGGAATCACTCTTAGATCCATATTTACACTTAAAGTAGATTCTGATTCCCTTCCTGACGAACTCCATGGTATTATAATACATACACTCAGGAACATTGAAAATAGCGACCCAAGAAGAAAGCATCGGATTGAAATGAAATTTAATACACATAATGACACAGATGAGAGATTCACTTGATCTCAAAAACAAGATAATTAAACGAATACAGGGTGTGCAACGACACAAATACTGGGCAACTTCAATAGCGCATTGGACCACCTCCAGCTGCAAAACATGCCGCCAAACAGTCCGGCATTGAGTTGATTAGACACCTTATGTTGTCCTGAGGCAGATGGGCCCACAAATCTTGAACAGCCAACTCTAAATCATAAACAGAGTGACACGATGGCATCTGCCGTTTTAGCTGATCCCACACGTGCTCAACAGGGGACCAATCGGGATAACGGGGCAGCCGTGGAAAGATCTGAAAATGACGTATGAAGAAGTGAGCAACTCTTGCTGTATGCGGACGAGCATTATCTTGCTGGAAAATTGCCCCTGAGAGACCATTTAGGAAAGGTCCTACAAGGGGTCGAAGAATATCATCAGCGTAACGTTGGCCAGTTAAGGTTCCACGCATCACAATTAAAGTGGACTGTCTATCATAGGCTATGGCCCCCCAGACCATTACACCAGCTGTGCTGGCAGTGTGACGTAGAACAGTGTGGGGGAATTATACCGCTCAGCAGGGAGCCTCCACAACCATACACGGTTATCATCTGTCCCCAAAACAAACCGGGATTCATCACTAAGCACAACCTCTTGCCAATCTGTGTCATTCCACGTTGATCTGGCTTAGCACCACTGTAGGCGCAGTTGCCGATGTTCCGGTGTCAAAGGGAGAGCACGGAAAAAAGAGTGCTTGGATTTAAATTTGCTTCTGCTAGGTGTCTGGAAATTGTTTGTGGAACAATTGCTACGCCTACGTCTGCTCGTATCGTTGAACTAATCACTGTGGGGTCTACAAGGGCTTGCCGCACGATCTTTCGATTCTCTCTCTTCGTGGTCATTTTTGGTCCCTCCAGACCCAGTTTTCCGCGCGTGGGTACCTTCTCGAGTCCACTGCTAAAAACAATTTCTAACGGCACACTCTGAACGATCCACCTGGTCAGCAACACGGTAAATCAACCAGCCTGCAGTTTTCATCCCGATGATCAGGACTCTCTCAAACTCGCTTAGCTGTGAGAAATGTCTTCTAACACGTTTATCTAGCATGCTTCGCTTTCCAAAGTCTTCCTACATTCGGCGGGTAATCGTCACATTCATGAATATCTGAATTTGCGCTGGCTTATGTAGCACACTCTTCTTGGTAGTAGCGCCACCTCGGCAAGTATGAGCATTTGTATTGGCACAAAACGTCGATCATTTGCATATCACATTACGCTGTACTTATTTGCAAAGTTTCGCGATTGTACTTAGCTTCCTTCTTGGGTCGCTATTTTTAAAGTTCCTGAGTGTGT
>BMAU01002577.1:0-10297 GCA_019973935.1 Trichonephila clavipes | reverse complement strand
TTTATGAAAAGAAACAATGATTTAGGTACTGATAAAATTTTAATACATAATAATTTTGGGAAATTTTGCAATAATTGTTTAGAATACAATTATCATAGTAAATTTTTCTTTAAATATATTTCTATATCTAATTAAATCTAGTTTTATTTTAGTTCGTTATTTTAATAAATATTTCTTCTCTCTTTTCTATTAAGTTTATTTTTAAAAAATATATTTAAAAATATTTTTTTACATTTAATTTAATTGCAATATAACTTTCTAGTATATAATCATCCAAATAAATTTACTTTAATATATTTCTATTTTTTACTATCTATTTTGAACTCTGTTCTTGATCTTATTTAAAACTTCTTTTGTGTTGTTTACTTAATTATTTATCTTTGCGGTTTGTTTAATTGCAAAATAACTATCCAGATGGCGCTTCGGTTTTTTCTTTCCTGCGCTGGATTTTCAATATTTTTCGCCATTTCTCGTAGAATCTCTTTCAAGTAGGTGGTGTTTTCGCGGACAGGATTTCTGAGTTCAGGATTTTTGTTGTACAAGTAAATGTTTCCTAATATTTTCTATTAAAAAAGTTTTATTATTCCTCTCCTTGATAGATTCATTACTGTTCTCTTTTCTCAATTTCTTTTTAAGATTTTGTTAGGTTCTACAACCACCTGCTGTATTAGGCTTAACTTTTCAACTTCTTTTTTTTTCTATTATGTCGAAAGTTTCTGCTGCACGGGGAAGGTGGATCCATAAAGCATTGTTAACCCTAATTCGCTGGCCTAATTCAGCGACTGCTTTAGAAATCATAATAGGTCTCCAGTTTAGTCCTATGACTTTTTGTATCTACTTTTGTTGCGTTTGCTGAATTCCAATTTCTTACTTCTTTAGTACTGTGGGCTCTAGTTATTCTTCACTTTTATTTTATTATACTATATTATATATATATATATATATATATATATAAATATATATGTATATTTTATATATATATATATAAATATATATACTATATATATATATATATAAGTAAATATATATATACTATATTATATATATATATATATATATATATATATATATATATATATATATATATATTTTCCTCTCTTTCTTTCTTTCATATTATATATGTATTGATTTTTAAATACTCTAAGAAAATACAGTAAAAATTGATAATGTTTAAGTTTTGTGCGGGGATTTTTTACAAACATTTATTTGGACGTTTGAAGTCTAAGCGCAACAGAGTAATCACAAATTTACACAAATGTATTTATACCAGAATCTTTCTTTTATTAGCATAGTAATAATTTTAATAATAAAATAATAACCCTAAATTACTATCACAATTGCAAAAGTTTGTTACTTTTAAATCAGCATTTACATAAGTTAATTAGAAGTAATTTACATATTTTTATTATTAAATTTTCGACATTTACAAACAAAAAAAAAAAGGATAAAGAAAGGCTTCAAAGATTAAATTAAAATAGTTGAAGGTTTTTTTTTTTACTTCTATCTTTAGTAAATTGAAAAGCTTTTTTTTTGTTGTTGTTATTGTTTTTTTATCCATGATTTTTTTTTACACACTAGAGCATAAATAGCGAAGCAACAAAAAGGAGTTACCCTTGCTAGACGAAATGGAATATGCATATACTCACGTCTTATGAGATAGTATACGAATGAGATTAAACTTAAACGGCAAATGACTGAATAACTGGTTTTCCTGTACGTTACAACGAAGCATATCGATTTTTGAACCCTGGGGTTCCATTACTCAATACAAAATATGAAAGGAAAATCATAAATGTGTTTTCAAATTCATTCATGTTCTCTATTGGAAACAATCCGACCACGAGTGTGTAAAACGGTGTTTCCCAACGCGTATCCCATGTTTCAATAGAGGTACACTTAAAAATAAATATGACAGCGTGGACGTTCTCTCCTTTTAGTAATTTCCTACAACTTTTATTATAATATAAATTTATATAAAAAAAACTTTTTTTCTTCATATGTACTATACAGATTATGAATATGCCGTTGTATATGATGCTAGGTACCCACAAAATAATTTTATTTTCGTCAACGCAATGTTTTACAAAAATAAGGGAAAAGAAATGGAATGAATTGGATTTAGATGACAATGTCAAAAGTCATACAATACAACAATCCAAGCATAAATGGATAAATCAAATCCTTTCAAATAAAGAAGAAACATCTGATCGATATTACAAAAGGTTCACCGTAAACTCCTAATTTAAAAAGGAACAGCTCCCGAGTTTTAAGTTGCAAAATTTCAAAATACACAGAAGTTTCTCATAGATTTATAAACATTCGGATGGCACTATGAACAAAGTATTTAAGTTCAAAATATTTCCCATCGTATGTGATAACAAAAACAAATTATATAAACAAATTAACCCCGAATATAAAATTTGACTGCAGCTAGCTTCACTTCGACAGTTTGCGTAAAAAAAATGCAGACACATATCCCAGTTAATAAATATAATCTAAATGTAGATGACACCTGTAGTACAAACTAATGTATTTAATGAGTAAATTACAGTTTAACCTGTTTTTTGCGGTAGATACGGACTGCATAAAAATAAACGCACAAAAAATATTCAAAATTTCATATATTCTTACATATATTAAACTAATTCGTGGAAATACTGCAAAAAATGTTTTTATGCGATGGATGGGGACCGCATAAAAAAAGTCGCTTTTATAAAATATGTCAATTACACTGCTGGACAATTGCTAAGGACGGATAACACTATCATCCATAGCAACCACAAAATGAAAGGAAGAAAAATGTGGAAAATTAGAATAAATGCGGAATATTAGTAAGAAGTATGAGTATGCAATTTTTTTTCCACGTCTGTTCATCACGTGATAGCGTTCATAAGAGCTTTAAAGGTTTTGACGCGTGTGGACAGTTGTTGTTTCAAGTCAAAATTTTACAGGAAAGATTTAATAGACGAACACTTAAAATTTTTGGCATGTCTTCCCGACATCACATAGATGATTTTATGCGTGTCCGAATTATTGGAAAGATCGAAGAAGGGCGAAAAATAACAGATGTTTCCAGGGAGTTCAACATCGATCACAGCGTTGTTTCACGTCTGTGGAAGTCATTTAAAACTACTGGAATGTGTAGTAGACGGCACGGGGTAGGTCGTGTTAGAAGTAAGACGCCTGCAGAAGACAGATATATCGTCCTATCAACAGGCGCACCACAGCTCAGCAGGTGGCAAATCAGTTTCTTGCTGCCTCAGGAAAGCAGATCTCCCGAAAAACTGTTGCCAGACGTTTGAGGGGAGGAGGACTATACGCACGCAGACCTGTTGTGTGTCCCCCATTGACCAGACAGCACCGTACTGCCCGTTTGCAATGGTGTCGTAAGCATCACAATTGGACTGAACAGGACTGGGCATGCGTACTATTCTCAGATGAAAGTAGGTTCAGTCTGTCATCGGATTGTAGACACCAACCGATCTGGCGCGAGAGTGGTACTGCTTATCGTCCAGAAAATATCCAGGAAAAGGACCGATATCCGACATGCAATATCTTGGTGTGGGCAGGCATCATGATCAATGGCCGCACGCGCCTACATGTGGTTGCGAATGGGACTATGACGGGCCAACGATACATTGATGAAGTTCTACTTCCTCATGTTCGTCTTTTCCGTGGTGCTGTCGGTGATAAATTTGTTTTTATGGACGACAACGCAACATGTCATCGAACACTCGCTGTTCTGGATTGTCTAGACAGCGAGGGTATTCAACGTTTCGTATGGCCATCGCGTTCTCTAGATCTAAACCCCATTGTAAATGTGTGGGATGCTTTGGGGAGGCAAGTTGCTGGTCATTACGATCATCATCTGCAACGATTTCTTCCAATGATAAAGTAGGGCAGCCCAATAATTCCATATCTTTCTCAAACGTTTCATTAAGTGTCGGCTCAGTTTCAATATCTTCCTTCTCCAGTAGGAAATTCTATTCCTGTTAAGAGAAAAAATGCATGAAAATACATTGTAGTATATCGGAGACACACACACCACACACACTTTATAGTAATTTTCGCTTTTAAGTTACAATATAATTCATACATTGAATGAAACAGTAACTGGAACAGTTTTACCTATAAGTTTACAAATGTTCAATGTGAGCCCCGTTCGTCATACGGCACAAATCAATTCGATATGTGAGTTCATCCCAAACTTTTTTCAGTGTGTCTAAGAAAATTCTTGCAACATCTGCTTCCATCCGGTGTCTCAAGTCTAAAAGGTCAGCTGTTAGCGTAGGAATGTGCACACACAATCCTTTATGAACCCTACCAGATAAAAGTCACATGGCGTCAAATCAGGTGAATGTGGGGGCCATGTGATACAAGCTTTATCGGGAGGCTTTTTGTGGCCAATCCATTGGTTGGGTACAATGATATTTAACTAATCGCGTAATGAGAGATGCTAGTGAGGCGGTCCACCATATTGCTGTCAAATAAAGTTTTTTGGTTCACTTTCTTATAATTGAGGTTATAGCTATAATTGTAGAGCATCGATATTAGCAGAACCAGTTACAGTGGGTTACCAATTACAGCTTTGGTCGTCCCGTTCTTTTCCCTTTACAAAGACACCCAGTTGTTTCAGACTGATGATACCACCTAAGAACGTTATTATCATTTGAAGGTTGGCAATCCAAACTTAATACGGAACGCTCGTTGCACAATAAAAGCAGATTCTGTCTTTGCAAACTGGTGAACACAAAATAGTTTCTGTTTACTAGTCACCATTTATCCACTAGCGTGTTAATCGGAAGGAAAGGGGAACAAATTAGCATATGTTTCGCGCGCACATGCCAGCAAACATAACTGCTTCAGTTGCTCTTTCATTCGATGTATGAGTCATACTAATATGTTATATGTTATAAATACTATAAAGAGTTAAAACTCCGATATTATTTTAGAAGCACCCGGTATTTACTTCTAATTTATGTAACGAAAGAAATAAACTTTGGTTGAACGAGATAAGTTCCGATTTATTTCTATAAAAAATATTATCTTAAGCAAATTTAATGCTGCATTTTAAGAATTTAGTTAACGTTATATGTGATAAATCAAAACTTAAAAAAATATATTTAAAATAGATAAGCTTTGAAAGAACGTGCATTGGGGGGACTGACAAAAATACCTCATTGGATAACTGAAAAAAAAGTATAAAGTAAAATAAAATACTCCTAGACGCATAAATTACTCTTAACGACTGCAATGCTATTTACTATCGTTATCGAAAAAAAACGTTATAACACTTGTGGAAAATTGTATTTCTTATCCATTTGGTCCATTTTAATCTATCTAGCAAGTGAATATCTGTCAGAGTTTGCAACATTGAAATACTATTTATTTAGGATATACACTATTTAATTAGGATATAGGACACTGGCTTTAATGAAAGTTACATTTTTTTCCTTGTGGAATGTATTTTTTTCTATATTTCATGTAAATAAAATAGTGATTTAGGAGAAAATGTTATCGTATTTAATAATAAATGTAATAACAAAAAAAATTAAGTTGAAAAACAATTTTTATCATAAGAAAAAAAGAATATATATACATTTTACATTTCAAATTAATTACTTCTGAGACTTTATAAGATCCAAATTGTATCACAGTTACGATGAGTTTTTCTTTGTCTCTTTTGGACATTTCTAAAAAAAAAGAGAAGGTATTAAACTTACCACTAAATTTAATATAAGTATGCATTTTATTCATGGAATTTAATCACAAATCTAAGTTGCAAAAAACAAACAAAATTTAACCAGTGAATTTATTCTTCGTACCCCACATACAATAGTTAGTTTTTATAATTTTTTATCAAAATATCCAGGATATTTTATTTATTTTTTCTATTTAATAAATTTAGTTTCAATTAAAATATGACTTATTTTAAAATATACTTAATGTAGAAGAGTATCTATTGATTAAAAAGCCTTAAAAACAAATATTTTATATAAGTAAAAAAACGTCCTGACTTCCCTATTAAATATTATTTTAATCCTGTGTTATAAAAATGTTTGCATTTTGTCTGTTGTCTTGTTGAAATGACGTCTCCATTATATTTCTAAAAATGATTGAATCTATTGAATATAATATATTTTATATACGTTTTCCGAGCACTTGTCGCTTATTTTTTCTTTTAAAACATATTGAAAATCTTAATTCAAAATAAAGTTTTCACTGCTCAAACAAATTAAAAAGGAAGCAAAAAAAGTGTAAAAACCGTTGCAAAATAACCATACATGAGCATAAGATGGATAGTACAGATGTAACAAAACTCAGTACAGGGGGAAAAGAATCGAAAAACAATTGTATGGTAATTTTAATTCTTTAGAATGGTATAAAGAATATGAAATGATGCTTTAGGTCAACAATTTGCTTACATGCGTGACAAAAACTGATTGTTTAGAGTTGATACAGGATGGTTAATATGGTGTGCAGTCCAGCTCCAAACTGCTAAGACTGCCACATACCTGTTTATTATGGATGCGATCAAGTTACCGTTGAGAATTTGGGGAATACCATTCCACTCTAAGGAGAGCAATTTCCACGGCCCTAATATTAATTGAAGGTTATGATCTCGTTGCATATGTCCTCCGAATGAGTCCCAAGTAAGCTGGATATGATCTGGTTCAGGAGAACATTATGGGCTTTTGATACACTGTATTTTTTTAATCCCTTACTTCTCGCTCCCGTCAAAATCACAGGGTGCAATTCCCCCTTCTATCTCTTGCGCCCGTGATATTTCCTGGCTGGATTGATCAAAGGTAACGCGCTAAAAAGATTAAAACTATCTGTTTCTTAAGCCCGGAATCATATCACCAGTGATGGCCATCACTGTATTTCTCACCAGATAGCAATACTAGATTATGAGTAACTCGCTTGGAGATATTTTTAAATTATTTATTTATATTTTCTTTATTTTAAATTAGATGTTAGCACAAAATTAAACGTACATATTAACGATATATTTTTGTAACCATTGCTCAGTTATTTAGTTCCGCTTTTCGTGAATACACGTGGGTTGCGTTCTGTGATACATATATATATATATATATATATATATATATATATATATATATATATATATATATATATTATCTATAATTATAGTGTTGGACAATAAAGTAATTTTTATTTGGACTTTAAAAAAGGAAATAATAATGGTTTTAAATTTATTAAAAAATATTGGATTAACAGATAATCACGGATCACACTTGGTCCTGGATCTATGCAAATAAATGCTAATGAATATATTTTATAATGAATATATATGCAAATAATATAATAATGCTAATGAATTAAATATATACTCTAAGAATGCTTATAATATAGAATATTGCACTTTGCTATACATGAACAAATCATTTAAGGGGATACAATTTTTTGAAATATTTAAGAAACACATGGATTTATTACCGGTGAAAAATGTGTTAATAAAACGAGCATTCAGGTATAGTAAAAAAATTGTTAGATCAGTTTTTAACTATAATAGTATTAAGGAATTGGTAGATCAAAGAATGTAGATGCAATGATTACAGGAAATACGTGGACGAATATCATGGGCACGTAGTAACAGGCAACTTACAACTAGTTCAAGATTAGAAATTAAGAGAAATTATGTGCAAAGGCACTGGTTATTGAATAACTTTTTTAAACAGCAGTTTGAATGTTAGAAAGCAGCTGTCAGAGGATATTAATAAATTTATTCTAAATGTTGCAATTAACAATAATTTACCTACTCAGGCGTTTAAGGAATATGGTTTCCATGTCCTCAGGGACTTATTGAAATATAATTTTAGAACAAAAAATGATGTTTCTTATAGAGAAATTAAAAGACTAATAGAAACCTACAAAAACATTTTGGGATAGTCTATGTGGATAAAGTTCCAGGAAATTATGCAATAATGTGTAAATATTTCCATAGCAAATAAATATCCCCATACATTTTTGACTCCTAAATTTCATAAAAATCCAGTCAAATTCCGCAGTGTAACAAATGGGTTCAATACCTATACATCCAAATCGGGAAGAATTTTACAAACCATATTACAAGATACAATAGACAAATTTAAAGATACTTCTATTAAAAAAAAACAGCCATGATATAATAAAGAAGGTTGAGCAACAAGAGGTATTTTCTGTCCATGGATTCGATTTCGAAGATTTATTTAACGCCATCAAAATAGAAGATATAATTCAGGTACTTTAAGATGCATATGAGAAATATGGTTTGATTAATTAAATTAGTTTTAAAAAGTGTTCAATACACTAATTCGTTTCGTAATACAGGAGAACTTCATTATTTTTGAGAACCAACTTTACAAACAAATCAAAGGATTCCCGCAGGGTGGTCCTGACAGTAATAGTTTCGCTAACCTGTATTTACGCCTCTAAGAATCAAATCGAAGAAATGAACCATCTTGTCTCTGTTTAAGACACATAGATGATTTAATTGTTATAGGTCGCGACAGGGAATTCAAACCTAGCATTAATTTTTATCCGAAATACTTAAAATTAATACAGACAAATTTTAACTCGAACAAAGTTGAATTTTTAGATTTAGATTTAAATATTATTGACAACAAATTATATAACAATATCTATAATAAAAGGGAAGATTTAACTTCATTGTCATAAAGATACCGAACTTCAATAGTTGCTTACATATATCAATATTTAGAAATATAATTTTAAACTTTTGATAAAAAAATAACAATTAAACTACACACAATATTGATAAATTTATATTTTGTTACATACAGAATGATTACCCCATCAACTTCTTGAGAAAATACATAAATCAAAAATATTTTAAACTCATAAATGCACAAATCCACCACACAACATTAGGTCCATAAAGTCAGCTTGTTAGTGGTCCAGCAATGAACAAAATGTGCATTCCACACAGAGAATACATTTTAATAAACAGATAGGCAAATAGACTACACTTTAAAATTATTTATGACCAATCAAGCAACTTTTTTGCATGCAATCTGATTTGCGTCTAATACCAAAAAGTTAAAACCTAATGTGAGATTATAAATCATTTGGATTGACATGATATTCGTGGGAGTTATGAACAAAATATAGGAGTGGTATTTGTTGTATTAAATATGATAAATCGTTCAAAAATTGGGAGTTGAATTATTAGTAGTGAGTTTTTAATGATTTACGCTATTCATATTTGTGAACATTCTGGATTTTTAATTCAAACTTTCAGAATTAAGATATTTTTTCTACCTATAAAACTATTTTAAAGATGGGTGTATCATATTTAGTGTTCGATGGTTTACTTATATTATACACTTAATTGTTTTAGAAATTTAATGCTTAAATGTCATAATATCTTTCAGAATGCAATGGCGAATAGCTTAATTTTTCAAGTTTAATGCTTTAATTTAAACTTTTTAATTTTTAAATTTTTGAGAATTCTATATTTTTCCATTAACTTACCAAGTTGCAATAGGGGGAGAATGTTGGCACTATCAAACTAGTTTAACCCCACTTATCAGTCCTAAGTCCAAGGTTGCACATGGATATTTTATAAATTTTTAATTTATAATTTTTTAATTTTGTTTAAAAACGTTGGAATTTTACTTCTATATTTGCCATGGATATTTTGAAATGTGATTTAGTATTATAATATTAAAATAATTTCAATTTTTTAATTGATTATTAAGTTGTGATTTATATATATATATATATATATGTAGGATTTTCCGTTTGAAAGATTTTGTGAAAGGGTGAGTCATATCCTTTTCAGAGGACTATTAATGTCAATTTTGTTTATTACTGCATTCCGAAGCAGCGCCGTCTGGTGTACTTTCGGAGCATCGGCTTGAACAATTTTTCGGCAGAGGCCTACTAACCACCACCGGTTCAACACGTCACGTTTTCTTGCGCATTTCGAGACCAGCGTGGTCCCAGTCCAAACAGGAAACAAGGTAATTAATTTCTCCGTCTTCTAAAGGTATAACTCAACTTTCAATTAATCTAGTTTCTGCATGTCTATTTCCCTTTTTAAATATTTCCCTTGTAAACGTTCCCCTTTAACTTGAAGTAAATTCTTTTTTACTTAAATGAAGTATCTGCATTTAAATGACTTTGATTCACAATTAATTCATCCCTAACCCTTTAATACTTCCCCCTAGACAACCTCCTCGCCAATTTAAAATCCCGACTTCTGAAGAGTCTGTTTTTTATTCGAAGGTTTTATTTGGACTCCCACAAAAATAATTGGGGGATCGCCCGG
>BMAU01002576.1:22500-66588 GCA_019973935.1 Trichonephila clavipes | reverse complement strand
GGTGTAGAAACGAGGTACACTACCACTCAGCCCATGGGCTTAAAAATGTTTATCAAGTTACATTTTATATAAATCTGAAATTTCTGTTTGGAACTTATACAAATCATTCGCTGGTGTTTTAAAGGAGCTGTAAATACATTTTGGATCAGAAAACTTTGCTTAAAAAAGAAATTGTGTCGGTGCAAAGTCGCCGAATGTCATGAAGAATGTCCAATAAGTGAATGTCAAAAGAATGTCCAATAAGTGAAAAACCATTTCCGCTCATATTTGGAAAACGATTACTGCAGTTGGCGACATCTTTTGATTTGGTAACGTTTAAAAACGGATTTTGCGAGAATCTAAGCAATTCAATATTTTAAGTAATATCATGTATGGTCATATTTCAAAATTTATATCCAATTAGGTAGTTTATTAGTGATATATATTTCTTTGAACAGCTTTTCATTCCGACTATTTACAAATATGTTATTTTTAAAAAATGCATATTTTAAAACTAACTTTACTATACATTTACTGTTTGTAAAATGTTTTGCATTATTTCTTTATATTTCACTACATTACATAATCTTTCACTAATATTCATTGATTTTGTGAAAATAAAAAAAAGCTGTTCCATAGGAAGAAATTCCAATAAATGGTTTTTACTAAACGTACATTTAAAAAAACAACTGAAATGTCCTTGATGCTTCTTGCTTTACGTTTCTATTATAAGCATATATTTCACTTTTGATTGAAATTATATTACATTGAATCATTTTTTTCTAAGATGTCTTCGTATTGTTACTGTTCCTCTTTTCCATTAGAAATTATGATTTCTTCCAATGTATTAATACACATCCCCTTCATAAGAAAATATTCTGAATGCAAATTATAAAAAGCAACTATTATAAATGTATAAATAGTAGTCCAGGACCATAGAAAAAACATTGTAAACTTAAATTTCTCAGGAATGATTTTTGAATGATTCTTTAATGTATTTTCCCAGCAGGGATATATAATGCCCATGTAAACCAATGTGCTCTGCAAGATGTACAAATGCTTCACAGGAAATCATCCCCTCCTAATCTTGAACCAATCAAACATGCCTGAGACACAATTGAATGCCACTTTCATATCTTGCAGCTGCCACATTCAGAAGAATTATAGCAAATGTCAAAAGCAAATTGTGTCAAAACAACCACAATGAGTAATTTACCCAAATATAGACTTATACCTCATTCTAACTTGAATTGTTTGGGTGTATGCCTTTGTCATCTACTTTTGAATTAATGTGGAAATCAGTACAAGGGTATCTTATATGAAGTGTATATTTGTGTTTTTGGTAACTATTTGTTTATTTCATTGAATTTTACAATCAAATATCTTTAATATCTATAACTTAAAAGATTTATTTCTTGAGAAGGCAAATGTGATAAACCTATAATCCGAAAGTTCTAATACTTTTATTAGTGCTAACAGAGGAAAATATTTTGAAACTGAACTAGATTTTATTTGTTGAAATCATAGACAGGAAATTCAAATTCACACCCAATTTTGAAAGCCTTGGCAAAATAATTTAAAAACCCTTTTATATGAGAAGCAAATTTAACTTGCAAAGAATTCTTCTAGATAAACAAGTTACAAGTTAAGGCTACTTCGAATTCACAACCAAAATGTCTGTCGACTAATGAAGATGACGTAGTTTTAAATTCTCTGCCTATTTCTTAATAAAAAGGACACTGAGTTCTATTATTGAGACAGATTTAATTAATTTAGAAAACAGACTTTAAAAATTAAGGAGAATAGCTAAATTAATACAAATACAGTCAGAACTCTATTTTACGAAACAAAGAACATTTTACTATTTTCTTCGGAAAATAACCTACAAATAGCTAAGTGAATTTTCTATTAAAAAACCTTTTCTTTAGATATTCTTTTTTTTTTCTTTCTATTTTAAAATAGTTCTGACCATTTCAAATTATTTTCTCTTTTAACACATTTTATGGTGATCAATGACCTTGAACTGGTTTTACCAGCTGCCTCACTCACCGCAAGCAATAACATTGACGTAATTTTTCAAAGAAAATAAATAGATTTTCTCAGTAATTAAATTTAAGGATGCATGTGGTAATATTTGCTTAAAATTACTGGTTATAAAATAATATATGCTTAAAATTACAAAATGTCATTAGAATCATAAAAAAAGATTTTTTTAAAGATGAAAATACAATTACTGGACAATTTACAGGGGTTTTCTCATTTGCCTTGTAAATCTATTTTAGGTAGGTAAGATATACAAAATAGAATTTAATTTACAAAAAAAGTGCAATTACTTTTATTAATACATACTGTTTATGAATTTAAAATTTGTTTTATGTGGTTTATAAAGTATATTAAAAGATGAGTTTCGATTAAACAAATTTTCCCAATAATAAACTTTTTTTCAGGCTTTAGCAACTTTGTAAGATAGAGATCCTCACTGTAATTTGAAAAAAAATTGGGATCAAAATTATCCGAGTAACTAGCAGCAACAGAATAAACGAAAGTTTAATAGTTCTAGCTGAGGATAATTCGTCTACTAATAAAAGTGTGATCAAATAATTGACATTTATTATGATGTAGGAAAAGCAGTGTATAGTTAAAGAAAACAATTTCGTAAATTTAAAAAAGATTTTGAAATTTTGTATGTCACCTATGTGAGGATAGACATTGTGATACAAAAATCCAAGATGTATTTTGGAATTATATTTTAGTAAGATATAAAAATTTTTTTACTAGAAATACATACTTTGTTGTACAATTAGTATCATTTAAATGTTTATTTATTACAAACATCTAATTCACACAGGATTTTCCAGATTTTAAATGCTATACTTTACAATTTAAATGTATGATTCATAGTGAAATATGGTTCATGGCTTCAAAGTACGATTTTGAATTTAAGTGCATGCAAATAATTGAATGGGTGTTAATTATCACTGTTGTGAAAAAGTTTAAAAGGTTGTTTTTATTATAAGTTTACCTGAGATATCCAAGAGTAAGAGTTTCCAAGAAGAAAAAAAAAATGTTTGTCATTTTCTCTACTAGTAAAGAATATGAAATGTTTTTTCCTTTTAAAAAAAATTAAAGAATAAAGAAATTTGAGAGAACACATATCTGGTTTGATTATTGTGCACTATTCAAAATATCAGTCAAACAATGAATATACATAGACAAGGGTAAATAATGCAAGTATTTATAATACAAATAATAAGTATATCCACATACACATAATAGTTACATAAACAACTGTATCAGAAAAATATCGAAATATACAGAAACAGATCCTACATTTTTTTTTAACAAAACAGTAATATATTTCACCAGTAATATAACAGTATTTTCAATAATATAACACTAACATACCTCTCTTAACTGATATATGAAGAGAAGTTATATAAAATTAGGAACTATGACAAATAATATATTCATAAATATAGTCACATAGTTAAATGAACATATATATATAAGTATATTTAACATTCAATAAGATTGCAAATAGCCTGAATTAAGAGTATGAGTTTTGAAGTTTTTAAAATTATTCTACGTTTTTAGCAGAATAAATCTATTTACTTTTTAAACTAAATTTATCATTTTTAAAATAAAAAATACCTAAATAATTAAAAAATTAAAGAGCATTCAATAAAAAACACTTTATTATAAATTCTTTTATTTTTCTATTAAAAGTTCTTGAGTCATAATTTGCTTCTTCTTTCAAATGAAATATATAGATTCATTCAGAAAGTAGAAATATGTATTAAAATATTCATTAAAAAAGTTTTGAGATTTGCTACCAAATGCAATTTTTAATATTCACAAGTACACATATACAAAAAAAAAAGGGCACATCAATACATAAAAATTATGCTTTTCTTTCTCTTTTATGAATGTAATAAATGAATCTATTTTGAAAACATCATGCTGTCTATGACATATGAACAAGAAAAATGCTTACAAATATCACAGATATAATTACAATAAGCTTTGAAATTAGATATTTAAAATTTGAAAAGTATCATTTGCCCAGTAAATGTTTCAGAAAAATCCACACAAAATAAATTCGTGGAAAAAACTCCCAAAATTAAGTTTGATATTTACAAAAAAAATTGGATGAATCTGTCGACGATTAATGCGTTTTCTGCATTTGGGGCAATATTTGGATTTTGATTCTTTGAAGATTCTGTCAATGCAGGAACTGCAGAAAATATGACCGCATCTGGTAGACATTAACATCTTACCAGATGCAGTCACCTGTAAAATAAAATGAATTTATTATGTGCGTGATGAGAGAGAAATTCATCAAATTAATTTAATGATAGTCAATACTTCAATAAAGAAATAAATAACACTATGAACTTAAATAATGTAGATTGATATTTTTTTTAAATACATGTTAATATTCAGTTCAAATAAAGACTCATTTCTAAAATATAAAGAGAAAAAAAATAATACAAATAAAAATTCTAATAGCAATTTTATGCTTCGAATTCTCATAAAATGAATAGATATTTTAAAAATGATAGCAAATTTTAAGCATTGTAATTATTGAATACAATAAAAATGAATATATATTTTAACAGATTTGATGAAATGTGCTGAAGTTTAACTATTTCTTTGACTGCAAGATGTAACCACAAATTCATAATTTTTTTCCATACATCAAAATACATGCATTTTTTCTAAATTTTGTTCAAAATGATTTTTTACTTCCAACTTTGATTAACAGATGAACACATACTACAAAATTATATGATCCAAATCCTTTTAAAATGATAAACTTTTAAGGTTCAAGCAATTTTGTAGTTCATACTTTGATTAAACATGTAAATAAAAATCAGAAATTACACAGTAAAACTTATGGTTTGCACCTTGTATATCCCCATTAATCATACAAGATAATCATTAAAAAAAATAGAGAAAAATTAGAGCTCAGTTATATATAAAAATTTTAAGACTGGAAAATACAATAAAAAGAGAATTTTTTAGAAAAGAAAACTAAGCATATTTTAATATCAAGTTAGAAAAAGATACAGAGCAGTTTTATATTTAAAAAAGTATACCATACTTCCCAATTATACTGTCAACCAATTTTGTGATTTCAAAAAACATTGCCAAATGCTACAATATATGCACAAATATTGGAAAGCTGTCACAAATTTCAATGTCAAACACAATGATTTTAATAAGGCATGTTTAGAAATAACACTGATTAAAATTTGTAGTATATATTTTTGAAAAATGACTAAAATTTGGGGTCTATTTTCTAAGGAAAAAAACACAGTGGAGTACTACAAAATATTGCGGTGTAATGCCTAAATACCTGTTAGATAGTATTTAGATTCATATTTACGCAAATTTAAGTGCCATTGTCCACATAAAAAATTCCTTTGTCATTATTCTGACTGCAATTATAGCATTTTGATCCCCTGAATAATGTAGCTGTTTTTTTTATTTTATATTTCACGACAGTACATATGTTTTATATATAAAAAAGTATTTAATTCTTTTAAACCTGTGCCAGTTTATTTGCTGATGGGATAGTATGGAAGAAGCATATGGGAGAACTTGTATCATGCAAGTACAGAAATAAAAGCATTTGGCAATGTCTGGAAATCCACATTTCACAGTATAATACATAAGTACCAAATATGGTTAAATATAACTAAAGAATCAGGTTTTTTAATGCCATGGGATCAAAGCAGAGCATATAATTCAAAAAAGTTTTTTTTTTTTTAAAAAAAAAAAAAAAAAAAAAACCTCCACTTCTTAAGTAGAAAACAAGAATTGGAATTTTCAATGAGTATCAAATAAATATTCTTCATAAAAGAAAAAAATTATTTTTAGTCATTAATTTTTTAACTTCCTAAATTGGCATGATTTAAGAATGTATTCTTTGTTATTGAAATATTTTTATTATAAAAGCACGTTTCTATTTTTTGCAATAAACATTTTAAGTTAAGCAACATTTAGTGACTTGGAATTATACTAGATTAAACAAATAAACTGATTTGACAATAGCCTTTTTTCCCTAACGTGGCTGTGTGTGTGTGTATTGGTATATTAACCTTTGCAGACCTAGTATATTCCCCTGGATATGGTATCACTAGTCAGTGTGGCACCATATAAGTGATAACTACTGCAAATAATTTTGATGCCCAGTTTCCTTGCCAAAGGGAGGCACCTGAGCTCTTGACAATGCGAACCTGAACTAGGATTTAATTTTGCCGAGAGCACCCAAGCTTAACAGACACTAGGAATATTTTACATGCCATATAATCATATGACATGGCCACTGTTGATGTTCTGCTTCATGAAAATCCACCGACTTGTGCAGGGGTCGAATCTGCAACCTTAGGTGCAGAAGGCCAGCAACATACCAGCCACGCCACCCAGCCGGCACAATAACCTTTTTATATACCTTATTAGTTCATGATCACTTTTACAATTTTAAATACTTTCCATCCTCCTAGAAAGTATAATTTATTACTTTAGTCCCTTTTGCATAGTGCAGTATTCATGTACATATTCCTTTTAGCAAGAAGGAAAAGGAAATAGAGTTTTCAATATTAACGATAAAAGCCTTAGAACTAAAAAAAAGAGTGTTTTTTTTAATTTGATAAATTCATTTAATATTGAATGAATTTTAACTAAACATGTCTCCAGAGCTAAAAACCTGAATTTTTTTAAAAAGTGAAAGAGAAGAGATTATAGAAAATTAGCTAAAAGGACACAGACTAAAATTACATTTTGAATGGTTTTTTAATGAATTTAAAATTTCTAATAGGAATGATAAATTCCAAAGCATCTATTAGATTACAGTAATAGAAGGTTCACTTAGTTTACTGTATTGTGATCTGACAAAACAAAATGAATAATTATCAATTTTTATCAACATTGATAGAAACTGAATAATAGTTCTTTTTCAAGCAGATAATTTTGATTTAGAATATGATTAACAAATACTGAAGGTTAAAATTGTTTTTAAAAGTAAAACACTGACAACAACAAACAAACCAAAAAAAAAAACAATGAAAATAACAAGTTCTGAAATTAAAATAACTAGCGCAAATAAATTTTACAAAATATTTATGTATGCAGAAATTAGCAAAACTTTAACACATTTATCACTTCAAACAACATTTAAACTTAATTTATGAAAGGAATTAGTAGGGTTATAATTTTCAAAAATTAATTGTTTATTTAAAGATTATTTTTTATATGTGTTTATTATTTTTTTATGTGTGTGCATGTGTGTATCTACTAAATTGTCTAATTTCATTTTGGAAGAATTGGTTCTTAATACCATTATTCGAACTAACAATTAGTTATTTAAAATTTATATACTATTCACACAGGTTCTGGACATTTTAAATATAGATGCAGTGTTAACAATAAAGAAAGAATTTTGGATTTTTTTTCAGAAAATTTTAATTACACTAAGCAAAGATATTCAACATTTTTCACAATTTGAAAGTTTAACAATTTATTCCACAGAAGATATTTTTTTTTAGTATACATCAAAATTATTACAAATTAATTTTTAATCAAAAAGCGTAGTATTTTTTTAACATTACAATGGGAAAATATTTGAGTAAACACCTTTGTTTGGCTATGCAACAATTATTGTAAAGAGAGCCATAAATACAGATTCTGAATCATTGCCATAAATAAAGATTCTGAATCATTAATTTCTAATTCAAATAAACAAGGCATGGCTTGATTTTTTTTAAAAATTATCTGCAATGCATTGATATTATATCATATTTATATCAAAGTTAAATTGAGCACCATGAGCGAATTCAGTTTAAATTTAAAATTTTCCCTCTTAACAAATTTGCAAAGGTTTACCATTTACAGAAGTAATTTAATATGCAGGGTTCTTTCTTTCTTTTCTTTTCAGGTAATTTCAGCATAACTAACCATGATGAAAATTTTATGTACAAAATCCATGCCATTTTTAATGCAATAATAAGAAGAATGATAAACCAAAGAACCTATCATATAAAACAGCAATGAGTTAAATTATTTAACGCTATTAGTTTTAATAAACTTGGAATATATCTAGTTTAAAATCTGTTTCATACATGTTTCTATTTCTAAAACAAAAACTCTTTTTTAAATATTCTTTATCATACATAAAGCTGTTAAATTAAGAAAAAACATTAATACCTCGTCAGGTGTTTCCAAACAAATTGCACATTCAACGGTGTAAGCGGTTGAGCTAAAGATGTACAAATAAAATAAACATTAGTCATAAAAAGTGTATAGATTACATAATCATTTGCCGAAAAATCCGGCATTTAACGTGCACTTTTAACACAAAAAATAAGATCCAAATTTAGGGGTGCAGGTCATTCTGGGTATAAAAATGCGAGATTTAAAAACAGAAAAATATTTGCATAGAAAAGAATTAGATTTCTACATAGATGGAAATACAGTTTATTTTTTTAAAAAAGTGACATTCCTAATGAACTTTAATGTGGTTGTAGTTCTAGAAGTATAGTATTTTTTTCTTAAGTTTGGGATAATACCTCGAATAAATTACTTCAAAATATAAGAACATTGTGCAAATATATTTCAGGTTTCTTTGTAAAAAAAGGGGGGGTGCACGTTATACAGCCAATATACTTAAAAATTGCATCTTGAAAGTAAAGGTTCATATTATACAGCAGTGCACAATATATGCCGGATTTTACGGTAACTTGATCAATTACTTTTGGAGGGTTCTTTTATTTTGATTAATTCAAGAATTGGAAATTTTTCATTTTGGGGGAGAAAGAAAAACTTCAATTAAAGCTATAAAATTTTTTAGTATACTACATACTATAACAAATTCTAGATTTTTCTCTAATGTTCTTACCTGCGTGTGTGTCTTAATGCTACTAATAAATATAAGATAGAAATTGAGTAAACATTCTTTTTTATTAACCAATTTGGAAAAAAAAAATCTAATTATAGTTACACAAAAATGTAAATTTTTATATTAAATTGCATCTAACTCTCAGTACAATATTAATTACTAATTATACATGAGTGACATTAATCATTTGTTTTTGGTCTTTTAGCTATCATACATCAATATTTTTTGTAGTATTTGTTTTGATGTTAAAATTTATGATTTCCTTTTAATTTATATTCAAATGTTTGTTTCCTTTTTTAAATTATCAGCAATATTACTTAAAACATGTTTAACCACCATTAACTAACATAATTAGCACAAAATATCCATTGACTACTACATCTCACATATCTGAGATTCCTTTTTCTGTGCCTTACATTTGGGGTACATAAAATAAATGAAGTACGTGAATCACATAATTACTGGAGCAACAGAGGATAATTATACATGAAATATTTTACTACATAATTTTTTTACCATTAATTTTAAATATGATAGGTTTTGAAACAAATTACATGAGATACACATCAAATAAATGATCAGCAATAATAATGGAAATGAAAAATTTTCATGTTCACAAAAATTAGTGAAAACAGTCAAAGGAAAAACAAATTTTAAACATAAAATATTTGAATGTGACATGGAAACAATCATGTGTGTAGAAAGATAAAACTTTTTATCATACCGTGTTGCCTCTATAGTTTTGTTCTGGTCCTTTTCATGAACAGGAGCGGTTGATGTGGAAGCAATTGGTTCACTCCTTAAAAGAAAAAAATAAATAAATAACCACTTTAATTTATGTTTACATAATATTTCATAAATTTGAATCCATTTCTAAATATAATAGCAAAAAAAAAAATAATTAATCCATAATATAAATAAATTAATTGTTAGTTAAAAGTTATAAATCTTAAATTTTTTAACAAATTATCAGCAATGCTACTTAAAACATAAGTTTAACCAGCGTTTACTAACAAAACACAAAATATTGATGGATATTCTATCACACATATCTGGGATTTCATTCTTTGTGCCTTAAATTAAGCTACATAAAATAAATGAAGTACGTGAAACACATAATTACTGGAGCAACAGAGGATAATTATACATGAAATATTTTACTTTTTACCATTAATTTTAAATATGATATAGGTTTTGAAACAAATTACATGAGATATACATCAAATAAATGAACAGCAATAATAATGGTAATGACAAATTTTCATGTTCAAAATATTAGTTAAAACAGTCAAAGGAAAATGAATTTTAAACATAAAATATTTGAATGTGACATGGAAACAATCATGTGTGTAGAAAGATAAAACTTTTTTTTATCATACCATGTTGCCTCTAAAGTTGTTTTGTTCTGGTCCTTTTCATGAACAGGAGCGGTTGATGTTGAAGCAACTGGTTCACTCCTTAAAAGAAAAATAAATAAATAACCACTTTAATTTATGTTTATATTATATTTCAAAATTTGAATCCATTTCTCAATATAATAGTAAAAAAATCTAATTCATAATATAAATAAATTGTTAGTTAAAAGTTATAAATTAAATTTTTTTAAAAAAATTATCAGCAATGCTACTTAAAACATAAGTTTAACCAGCGTTTACTAACAAAACACAAAATATCAATGGATATTCTATCCCACATATCTGAGATATCATTCCTTATATTTGGGCTACATAAAATAAATGAAGTACATGAAACACATAATTACAGGAGCAATACAATAATTATTCATGTTCTACTACATAAATTTTTTTACCACTTTTTTAAATGCTTTGACAGGTAAGTGAAATAAATTACATGAGACTTAAATCAAATAAAAGAACAATAATAATATGGTAATGGAACATTTTCATATTCCAAAAATTAGTTAAAACAGTCAATGGAAAATCAGATTTTAAACATAAAATATTTCAATGTGACATAAAAACATAATTACATAGAAAAATAAAACTTTATCATACCTTGTTGTCGTTGAAGTTTTATCTTTGCATTAACAGGTGGAATTGATAAATTAATTGGCTATTTTTTTTTAAAAAAAATTACTTTAATTTATGTTTATGTGTAACACACAGTTTAATTCTAAACCCAAATGTAAGTGGTGGCATTTGTAATAGAAGTGTGACCGAACAAAACACTGCATTACCATCAGACAGAGAGTTTGGAACTGAATGAGTAAGCGTTACCAGTTTCGCTGTCTAATCCTGGATTATGTAATTTACTTAATTTCCACTTATTTCCTCTAAATGTTTACCCTGTATTGTCTAAGTGTCTGTCCATTGTAACTGTGTTATTTTATGTCATTAAATATATTAATTTACCCTGAGATTTTGTCACACACACACAATTACTTTTGGTTTACCCCAGTAATGACGCAAGATTGTTACAATTCTGGCGCCAAACGTCGGCCCGACCCCAGTCTCTTTAGCTTTTTCCCACAGGCTTAGGTGTCGAAGTAGTTGTTAACCCGACAACAAGAGAGGATTCGCTTTCTCGGCGAAAGAACAATATTTTCATCCAGAAAACCTGTTAACAGATAAGTGTTTATTCTAAATAATCATGCTCTGTTATTCTGTATAAGAACTGTGATTATTATTACTCATAGTATATATTGTGTGTTACAGTATAGCAACATATTTGAATTTTAAGTGATATTTTCACTTTTTATACAATTAACATATATTTACTTTTGTTATCAAGAAATTATTGTAATTGGTATTTATTCAAATAATTTCACTTTGATACTTGTTTTATGTCTAACATAAAAATAATTCTTTTGTGAAGTATATGATTGATAGAAAAGTATTATTATAATATTTGAAATCTTGTAAGTCATTGATAAAGTATTAAAATTTCTGCTTTTTATTTAAAATTTCTAGAAAATAATATTTCAATTACTTCTACTAAGTGTAAATAAGTTTGTAATATTGATAACCTCAGAGTGAATGAAATAAATTATGAATGGTATTTCTATTTAAACGTATTTGAATTACTTCTGATTAAAGGATTTCATGTTAATTGCTGATACTCCGTTTGATTAATAATGAATATTATTTTGATGTACGAAATTAGAAGGTAGTTGATATTGAAGAATTTGTTTCATTTTAACCTCATTAATATTGATTTGAAAATTAATTATCACATTTTGAAATTAGAGAATTATTGTCATTCAGCATAAATGCATTATAATATAGAGTATATTTTTGTATCTAAAGGAAACTTGAAGTGCATGAGTATTGTTTGACTATAATATTTTCAGATCACTGAATTACAGTTTTGAGTGAACTTTAATTCATTAACTAGAACTTAACGTTTCTATATTAACTTTAAAATAGACTAAAAATGGCGAAAATGGCTTTTTTGGGAAGGTCCAGAAAAGATTATTTAAGGATGTTGGCCAAAGAATTGGGTCTGGTTCCGTCGGACAATCTCAAAATTATTGAACTAAAAGATCTCATAACCAAAAGAGATAGGTATGATGAGGAATTCGTCAAAGATGTGCTCAGCATCATTGTGGAAGAATGCAAAGCAACAGAAAATTGAAAGGCTGCGGAACTGGAGGAGAAAAAGAAAGCTGTGGTTGTGGCTCAGCAACGAGAAAGAGAATTCGAACTTTAAAAAATGAAAATTCAACTGAAATGTAGAAGCTGTCACAAGCACCTGTTGTAAGCCAACAGTTAGAAAACCTGAAGCTTGAGTTAAATAGAATTATTCCAAGATTCAACTTGTAGAAAGATGAAATGGGCCTATACTTGACAATTTTTGAACATCAATCAAAGTTCTTGAACATCCCTGAAAAAACCTGGACAGCATTCCAGATTGGCTCATTGCCACCTGATATAGCTCAGATCATCACAAGAGAGGATGAAGATGATGCTCAAAACTATGAAAAGGTAAAAGAAATGCTTCTCAAAAGATTTCGAGTTACAGGGGATAGGTTTAGGTAGTACTTTTCCGAATAGAAGAAAAACCCGGATTCAACATGGCACAAGACTTTTATTTCAAATTAAGTTCTTATCTTGAAGGTTGGATCAAAGAATTGAAGATAACCACACTTGATCAACTTAAAAGTCTAATAATTGCTAATCAGATAAAAATAAAAACTCTCCAGCAAATATCAAAGAACACTTTCTGGATATTTGGGGGGAATTGAACAATCCTTTGGAATTGGCTGAGAAGTTGGACGCACATGACAGGCTAAAGCCTGGAATGAAAAATAATCCAAATCAGACTTCTAAGAAGAAAGAAGAATTCAGGAAACTCTTTCCAATAAAGATAAGTCAATATGCTGGAGGATCCCATGATAGCCACTCACCTGGACCCTCTAGAACAGTATCTAGATTCCCAAATTACAAAACTGAAGGAAAAAACCCCATACAGTGTTACGGATGTGGGACTCCTGGAGTCATCAAGTCAAAGTGTCCTACCTGTACAAGAGCTAATGAAATGGAAACAATGTGAACTGCATGATGTTATTCAACTTGAATTCAGACTTGTATCCCTCAAATGTAATTGTTCTCAAAATTTTTGGAGAAAGGATTGCTGTATGTGCTGATACTGGTGCTTCTCCTACCTTTACAGGTGAAAAGCTGTTTAAATTCCTACAAGAGCACGATGTCACCTTTACGAACAAGACGATTTCATTTATGATGACTGATGGAATTCGGCAGACCAATATGGCTCTGAGTACTGTCGTCGACCTGTACACCTGAAGGCAAAGTTATTCCGACAAAATTTCTACTATTGCCTGAAGCAACAGGAAATAAGACATTGTTAGAACTGGATTTCTTCAATGCAGCTGGAATCGTCATTGATGCCCAGGGTGCAAAATGGCATTTTTCTGGAAATCCTCAGAAGCAGTACAAGTTCTTCAAGAAGACATCAGAAGATATAGTCGTCAGTGCATTCGAGCTTCTACAGAATGAGGGTAAACATCTATCTCCAGCACAGGCAAGAAAACTCAAGATACTCCTGGACAAAAATGAGACATGTTTCCAACCAGGGGGAGAGCCCATGCTCTTTATTGAACACAGCATTGACACAGGTGATCATCCCCCAATAGCAACGTTTCCCTACAGGATGAATCCCATAAAGAAAGATTTTGAAGGAACAGATAGAAGAACTACTGAGGCAGAATATAATAGAAGAGTGCCAGTCTCCCTTAGCCGCACCTGTAGTACTTGTTCCTAAAGCAAATGGGAAAGCATGTCTCTGTGTCGACTACAGGAATTTGAACTCTGTTACGAAACAGAGTTCAAATCCCTCCTATTCCTTACCATAAATGGACGATCTAATGAATGAAGCAACACCAACAATCATGTCATTAATTGATTTGCAATCTGGCTACCTTCAAGTAAAGGTTGCTGATGCTTATCAGGACAAAACTGCTTTCATTCGTCGTTTTTGGGACTCACCGCTATTTACGCATGCCTTTTGGCCTTCAGAATGCTCCGACCACCATTCAAAGATTAATTGACCAGTTTCAACGTGGCTTGAAAGATGTTTTCGCACTTTCTTACCTAGATGACATCATCGTCCTCGCAGAAACATTTGACAAACATCTGGATGATCTCAAAAAAGTTTTTGAAAGACTATCTTTAAACTTCATGCAAACCGAGACAAATGACGCTTTACCTGTGACGATGTGAAATATCTGTGAATCTGGATAACAAAGAGTGGAATTGAAGGTGACCAAGAGAAGATTTCTGCTATTCGAAAAATTTCAGTCCCTACCAATGAGAAAGTCCAATCTTTACTACAAACCTGCTCTTGGTTTCGTCAATATTCTTTGCTGACATAGCACACCCGCTTAGTAGCCTCACTAAGAAAAATGTGCAGTAGCACTGGGGTCTTGAGCAACAGGAATCCTTTGAGACTTCTCCTATACTGAAGGAAGCTGACCGATCAAAACCTCTCACCATCTGTATCGACGCAAGTAATTATGCCTTGGGAGCTATCCTTCTCAAAGGAAATGGCCCCGATGAACATGTAATTGAATATGCAAGTCATCTGATGATCCCAGCAGAGTGAAACTACTCCACAAACAAGTGGGAAGCCTTGGCGGTAGTGTGGGTTTTAGACAAGTTCAGAGGTTTATGTAGAAAATCAACAAATCTTCCTCGCGTCAGATCCTCAACCTCTCAAATGGCTGTTATGTATAAAGTCACCATCTGGCCGTCTAGCAAGATAGGCCTTGAACATTCAGTCCTTCAACCTGAAGATTGATTCTACCCCAGGAAAAGCTAATCCAGTAACTGACATGAGGTCAAGACCTTCGTACACTGAGTTGAGTTGAGTTAATATTAACGTCGCACTGTTCAGCTACACGAGGGCTTTTGGCGACGGACCACGTAATTTTGAACCATGGTCAAGTGACGTGGACGACACCTGAGCTGGCACCCCCCTCTCCTAACTACCACACCACACCAACGGGAGGACGTTTCAGCTCTCGACAGATTTAACGTGCATCGCTGCCCTACACGGCGGGTCTTTAGTGGTACTTGGATCGAACTCATGACATGCCTGCCATGGTTGGATACCTTAACCACTGGGCTACCGCAGCCCTCCTTCGTACACTGAAGGCACAGCCTCTGATGTGTGTGCCATCACTGTTGATATGCCATCCATGAAGTCCAGTGATATTCGAAAGGGACAGATGGAGGACAAAGAACTGAAGAAAATCATTAACACTGCTTTGAGAGCATGGACAAAGAGGAGAACTTTGCCAACTACACCAGTCATGGATACTTAGTGAACCAGGGTATCTTATATAGGTATCCACCTGAGAGTGATGAAGAAGCTCAACTTGTAGTTCCAGCACAAGAACGGGAAAGAATCCTTCAAGAATACCACAATGCCCCAAAAGCTGGTCAGTAAGATGTAGAGAGAACACTTACAAGATTGCATCCAGATACTATTTTTGAGGTATGAAAAGTTCATCTCTGAGAACATGAAGACTTGTCCTGAATGCAATCGTTATAAACCAACAAACCAAAAACCAGCAGGACTCTTGATAACACCCACCTACGCACAAAGGTTCGAGACGCTGGCCATTGATCTCTTTGGCCTTCTTCCGGAAACCCCCACTGTCAAGAAGTGGATCTTTATTGTAGAAGATACAAGCACCAAATGGGTAGAAATCTTTTCTCTTGCTGAAGCCATGGCTGAAAATTGTGCCAAAATACTAATTGAAGAAATACTCCTAAGATATGGTCTCCGCAAAGACTAATATGTGACAACGAGCCACAGTTTATAAGTGCTGTCATGCAGCTAACTTGTGACTTGCTAGAGATTATGCAAGACCTCATTCCCATCTACCATCCGCAAGTGAACACACTGGAACGTAAAAATCGTGATATGAAGCCTAGACTAGCAATTCTGGTGGTGGAAGAACATTCGGCTTGGGAGGATAAGTTACCTCTAATTCGTTTCCCAATGAATACTTCAGTGTGTGACACCACTGGGCACACAGAAGCCTACTTACAATTTGGAAGAGAATTGAGAACTTCAGAGGATACCAGGCATGATATTCGACAAGTTAATGATAATGATAACTGTACATAAAATCACCCCATACCTCAAAAAATTTGCCAAGTCCATCTTGGATGTCAAAGATAGAGTTGAGCAGAAACAGGATTGTCAGAAGGCAAACTTCGATCGACAAAGACAAAAATATTACAAACCTGGTGACAAAAGTTTGGGTAACCATTCATTCCATTAGTCGTAACAGGAGTAGGAAATTCATGCCCAAGAAAGAAGAGGTCCTTACTCCATACTCACCTTGAGATTACCAGTAACACGAGATTGCCGACCTGGCAAAACCTGACCAAGTCCTTGGAACTTAGCATATTTCTGCCTTAAAGCCACTGCTTGGCCTTCATGGGCTGTAACGCCCCTGAGTTTAGTTTATAAATTAAACATAATATAAAACTAACACACTATTTAAATATAAATTTACCATGGATATATCTGACCTTAAAATTAAAGGCATGAAGATATTTTGCAGGGGAACACATTCAATGCTTACCCTCCTCTAAACCAGAAACAACTAGCTACAACTTTTTCAACTTAATTGATAAAATTTCTATCATTCTGGGTGCTATTAATGCAAAACATACCATCTGGGAATCCCCTTTCAAAAATGATAGGGGAGATGATATCCTGCAAATGATGGACAACAGAGAACTTACAATCCTAAATGATAGAACCTATGTACTTCCTGTAACTACAATACTCTTCCCATGCATTAGATAGAAATAACCATGTTTTTCCTCGATGCTTCTTCTCTGAGTGAGATAACACTGGAAATGATTCTTAACCTATCCTTATAGAGTTTAGGAAACAGGTTATTAATCTGGAACTTTGGCCTGTAACAGCTTATACAGTTTCCAATAAAGCAATTCAACGCTTTCAAAATCAAAAATTTATTCAGTTTTGTTTGATTATGAAATGTTGATTTGATTAAGAAATCTAAAAAATCTTGATATTTCACAAAATTTGTTATTGAACATGGTTTCTAAGCAAAATTTTATAGCCCATGCAGTAGGCGCTAAAAAATGAATGAAGTTGTAGGGGTTCCTAGTTCTTTAAACTCCTCCACACACATACAAAACAAATGAAAAATTCACCTTTTAAAAAAAAGAACAAGCACCATTTTCTAATACTCAACCAGCTTCAGTGTTTGTGCATTTTACTAGTTGTTCTAAAACTGTTCTGCCTATAAAAAGGCTTTAACACTCAAAACATTGTCAATATTTAAATTTGTTTTTTCATAACTTGTTGCACAGCTATCCTGCAAAAGATTTTAGGTCACTAATCTACAGGTTGCACGTCCAAAAATGCAACATTTCCACTGTGAGCCATAATGAGCAACAAATTCATTCTGATTTTGAGAATTGTCGATTACAATTATCCTCATTGTTTCTGTATCTAGATGATACAGCAGGATAAATTTTTATCATATTCATCATGTATGTTGGGTGTTTTCTACTTATAATTCATTAACCATATAAGATCTTATTTTGAAGATAAAGCTACAGTTAACATTTCTTTATCCAAAGCTGACTAGCCTGAAGCTTAGAGATTGAGCAAAAATAAAAGGTACATGAATTTATTTTAGTAATGTTCAACATGAGAATATGAAATAAGATTCCTGAAGTACTTGAAAGTTCAAAATCCACAGAAACAATTAATATAATCTTGATTATACAGAATATTAGAGTGAAATGAGAAGGGCACATAGTTATTTAAAAATATTCTGTAATCCAATTTGCCAAAATCTTATTTCCTTGAAATTTAAAATATAATCATCCATAATTTTAAAAATAACATTAAACTATATTATTGTACAAACTAACAAGTACAAATAAAATGGATGTTGTAAATTAAAACTGTTCAATAAATTGAAATGTTTAATATATTCCTTTTATTGAAAGATAAAATTAAAGTAACAATAACACTAAAAATACACTGCAACTGTTTCAGGAGCTCTTTTCCAAAATAAAAGGGCAATCATCCATAAGGTATTAATTCATATGATTTCTTTTATAATATTACTAAAAAAATTATTACCAAATTATAAATGTAGAAACTTATAAGGGTGACAAATAGAAATCGTCTATACTATTAAAAGTTACATTACTTGTAGAGTGATATATATCTTTATTACATTTATTTATTGCAATTATATTGAATGGTAGTAAATAATCCCTCCAACACACTTAGAACTAAGGAGCAATAAACTGTTCAATCTTAGAGTTAAGCAGTGTTTCTACAAGAAAACTCAATTCAGAGATAATTAAGGCAAAGATCTTTAACGGACTCGTGAATAGTGGCAAATTGTTGAAAACATGAGGTGATGGTATTAAGAAAGAATGAGTTACATTTTGGAAACATTCAATATAAACCTGCTACTTTTGCTATCTACAACTTTGAAAAGTAACAGGTCAGCTTAAAAATTCAATAGTATAAAGAATTTTTCTGGGCCTTTCAAAATTTAACAAATTTTTATTATTTAACATTTAGTTATATTTCAATAATGATTTTTAATACCAAAAAAACCTTAATCAATTTAAACTTTCTAAAAATTTTATTGGTAAATATGGATATGAATAGAGCCAATAGTAATATATATATATATACACAGGGCCGTTTTTAACCTCCCTGGCACTTCATATTGCTGCATCCCTCCCACTATTTACAGAGCACCCCCTCCTTCAGTTTTTACCTTGCCATTTTTGGTTCTGGAGGGATTTTCCCTTAACTTTCTTACTCATTTCCATTTATTTGGCTTCTTAATGGAGAGTCCTTCCATTACCCACAACCTATGGACCCGCCATGTCCTGGACTGACAATCGGTAGCCATAAGGAAAGAGAGTGACATGGTTTGGTCACTCTTGTTCATTCCTTACCTTTTGGCATCACAAAAGTTTCACAAAAGAGAACACACCAATACTTCACCCCTTTGTCATATTGATTTTAAAGTGCATCTCTTACTGTGTTTTGGCCCTTTACCTGGACAAAAAAATTCAATACATTTACCCTATGGTCGTCTTATCTCTCATGCTGCGAAACAAGCTCGAAAAACAATTCTTCCAAACATTACAGCCAGTTGTGAAAACTCCACGTTTTCCTCAGGCCGAAGGAGAAGGCAATAGAAAAAAAATGCCTAGTCTTTCTATTTTGAATAGAGGAGAACCAGTCCCTCTTATACTTCTCTCCACTCGCCAAAACATAATTTTGTTGAAAGTTTGCACTTACTTTTCAAGCCTTCATAAAAATGCTTGGAATTAGAAAAATCTGCTTCTCTATGTCTAATTAAATTTAAATTAAGTATTTTGGATATCTGTACATTATCTTTCATATTCCATGTACCCGGGTCCTCCAGCATAAAGCCACTGTCATGAAGAAAATAACGTCACAGGCATAGCAATGTCAGAATCAATGGTAGATTGAATCTGGGATGTGGATGGTAGTCAACAATTATTGTTTTCGTTCCAGTTTTCTCTTCCACCAGATGAACAAGCTTGGGAATCTGAGAGTTCAATTTCAATAGACTCATGGTTTGAAGCAAAAAAAAAAAAACTTGTTATCTCAGACACTTTGAGTTCTTTTTCTACTTTTTGCTGATTTTGAGCTGCTCTTTTACGGAACTGTGCTCTCTCCACTGGGTTTTTTTCATAAGACTCATTTTGTTTTAGAAATATACTGTAATGCCTGCAATTATAGTCAATAAATTAAAAAATAGTATCAGTAAACTGAAATCTGTTAACAGCGAGTGCCAGCAAAACAGTGAAATCTCATTTCTTTTTAGTACTGTAATTTTTACGATTTTACTTTATGACTGCTAGTAAAAACACAAAATTGTTCACACGCACTTAATCCAATTACAGTATGCTTTAGATATCCTTTTTTTTATGAAACTGTTCATACACATAATTTAAATACTATCACATCCAACAAGGTCCAAAGACCAACTTTTTAAAATTAGATTTTCAGAAGAACCTTATTGTTTTGAAGAATAAAAATAGTTTTAAAAAGTCATAATCATTAAATAAACAACATGTATCACTCCTTGTTTTAGAAGAAAAAATATTTTTATAAAACTTCAGCAAAATTTTCAATGTTAAACAGCATAAATATAAATACATTCGACATAATGCAATTTTAATTTCATTAATATACCTCAATCTCTCTGAAGTGTCGCAAACCTCAGAATAAAAAAAATTTCAAGAAATAGCAGCTATTTTATAAACATTCAAATGGGCAATAAACACTTTGTCAAAATTCCTTTGTTTTAAGCTAAAAATTACCTTAAAATGTGATTAAGTATAACTATCTTAAAACCTGTAGTTTGTTACACTCTAAAGGGCTCGTAACATTACATATTTCATTGAATTGTCTTAGACATATCCTATTTTTCATGCAAAAATCATCCTGAAAATTTCATTCTTCAAAAAATTATGATTTAAAAAGAATTTTTGTATGAAGTAAATATTAGAAAAACTTGAAATTCTCCCGTTTTATATATTGCTACGTAGATCCGGATTGGAGGATTTTATGCAAAACCATCATAAAGACAATAAACAGTGCTTCAAGAGCAATGCAAATTTATTATCAAAAATCCTATCCTTTCAATACAGGATTCAGCAGCAATATTCACAGGGTAAATATCTGAAGGTCTTCACACCTTCAACAGCAATCAAACACAATCACCAGTGTTTAAAAATACACATAAGTAAAGATTATTCACAAGCACAGCCGAGCCAATCAGCAGTCAAAACAATCCTCACTACTCGCCGGCTTAATCAAGACTCATCGCCGTTCCGACGAGCATCGTTTTATAGGCACGACAGAAACTTCAAGAAATATAACCACTCGTGACATTAGTGGAGAGATCTACTACTTTCTAGAAGATTCCAGAGGGTTCCAAACCCACCAACAGGGTAGCCAATGATGCCAAATTGCCCGCCAACTTGGGCGCCAAAAATGATGCCAACTTGACTCTCCCGCCAAGATTTTGCCAAGTTCTCATTGAATCACCATTATAACTTAAGGGGCGGCATTGCTTGTGAATAGTACAATTTTCACATGAAATAAATATAAGAGAGTAATATAAATGCATTAAACACTCAAATACAAATTTACACTATTTACACAAAATTCCTAACAATATTATTCCTTCTTCCTCAATACTTAATTTTCTTTTTATCTAATAGCCCTAACATCGAACACCTGAAAATCATCTTTTCAATTTGGTTGGATATCTTAACTCAAATACAAAGTATGCTACCAGTTCGCTTTAGAAAACATTAAAAATAACCTGAGCCGACCTTCCCTATAAAGGAACTAGGAGCAAGAACCAATTTGAAGCCCTGAATGTTTTGCACAGTTAACTAAAAAAAAAAAATTCAAACACAAATTTCTAGTTCTTACTAGTAGTGTTACTAAAGCATGTTTATATTTATTTAGTTCGGGATTAGGGTTTGGCTAATGCGTTAAATTACAATTTTTTGCACAGTTACTATTTCGATGTCTAATATAGCATGTACATTTAAAAAGGTTATACCTGTCACTTATCCCGTATTATAGGATATCGGATGAAGAAGTTTTTAATTGTTTTTCCAAGCAAAAAAAGGTCTAAAAAAATAGATTGGACATTACTAACCAAAGACATTTAAAGACAAACTTAAGTAAATTGATGCTAAATATTAAATTTTTTTTACTAAAATGTCATAAAGCATTTGTTTTTGCTCTCTTATTCTGTGTGTGTAACATGTACTATTTTTTAACTGGAATCTACTAAATGTTTAAAATTAACATGTATTTTTTAAAGTTTTTCACACTAAACTTCACTACAGATAGAAAAGTAAATGTTTTTAAAGTAGCAGCAAGCTACCACAATATACCAGCTGCTATATTACTGGCTGATATACCTGTTGTTCACATGGGCGAACTGAAAAATTAAACAATACAAATTGAAGGATAAAGACGTTTTAAATGAGTTAATTTTACGTGAATTGCAAATTAAACAAAAAAAAGAGAGAAAAACACCTTTGTTAAATTTTAAGTCTGTATATCCAATAGCTGATAAAAATGATTTTTTTTATGTATAACTCTCGTAACTCTTTTGAGGGTCGATTTTTGAAAATATCTTCCTAAACTGATCTCTGCTCAGCAAAAGTAGCACATTGTTACAATTGTAATGAACGCTTAAAATAGTGTAAATAATTTATATCTGAAAGTTTAATACATTAATATTATTTTCTGTTGTATTTATTTTATGTTAAAATTGTAATATTCGCAAGCAACGCCGTTTCTTAACCTATAATGGCGATTCAATGAAAAACATAGTGAAATGTAGGTGATAGTCAAGTTGGTAAATGTATAGATAGATACTTTCATAGCTCAAGCTTTATTAGAGGTTTGGGAAAGATTAGACATACGCTTTAGCAGCATAATTCTTAGTAGGTACTTTTTCTACGCTTCCAAAAAATACAGTGGCCATGGTAGCCGAGTGGTCAAGGTATCGGATCGTGGCTGGCCTTGTCACGAGTTCGAGCCCAGTACCACTCAACACCCGCTGTGTAGGGGAGCGATGCACGTTTACCCTTTATCTACGGCATTATGATTTACTGCAGTTTTTTTCATGCAATATTTTTTTTTGGATCACTACATTGAAAATTAAGGGATATACATAAACAAAATACTCAACTTTGCAAAATCTAATCCATTAGAGCTAATTAATTAAAGATATTCCAGTGTAAAATTAATTATATACAACATTCACTTAAAATAAATAGTCAAATTGTTTTTTGAAGTCTTCATTAACATACAAAAAGCATAAGTCACTTAAATTTTGAAATTAACTATATTTTTGGCAGAAAAATGATATTTGCAATCCACTGAAAACGCAATTTCTGCTACAAAACTATTCGCCTTCCCCGACAAAACACTCATCATAGAACCTGTGCTGCCCTATATCTTGGAGAAGAAAAGATTTCAAAGAATATTCCTGCTAAGTTGGTGTGGTGTGGTACTTAGCAGAAAGGGTTTCAGCTCGGGTGTTGTCCACCTCACTTGACCATGGTTTAAAATTATCTGGTCTGTCACCAAAAGCCCTCAAGTAGCTGAATGGTGCGACGTTAATATTCACTCACTCCAAAAAATAAACAGTAGTTATTTTTATACTTAAAAAATGCAATATCTGCCTATTCAGTTATAATTATAGCGTTATAATTAACTACTAACCGTAAACAAATTACGTAAATTTGTCCAAATGATGTAGTGTGAAAGACAAAGTTTATCTACTGTAAGTACCAGAAGCAATAAAAGTATTTATTCTGATATAAGAATCAATTTGTTACAACCAAGTGTGTATAATAAAATCTTAAAAAAAAAAAAAAACGTGCATAGAAATAAATTATCAATTTTTATTGCATGTATGGTTCACTATTTTGGGAATATGGGTTACACATGTAAAAAAAATCAATAGCAGCTATTCAAATAAAGAGATTTAAATCAACCTCTCCCTTTAAAATATAGTTTTATTCTGGAATTAAAAAAATAAGGATTACACTGATTACAGGAATAAATTAGGAGCTAGCATCTGGCATAGACAAAACAAAAAGGGTTTCTTCACACATAAAAGATAAATATATGCTGCTGCAGGTTTTTTTGCAGCACACCCCAGAATTGCTTGCAGATGGCAGAAATTTTTCCTACCTACTTGACAATTATCATTATATTTTGGAAACTTCACATAATATATTTATAAATTACAGCCTATGTGTTATTCTGATGCGTGAGCTATAATGTTGTAGAGTTTCATTAAAATCCATTCAGCTGTTTTTGCATGAAAGAGTACCAAATATCCAAACAAACTTTCGTGTTTATAATATTAGTAAGGATAAACGTAAGTCTTTTTATTTCCGAAAGCTTTTTTTAGTATCATTTGAATCAAGAATATTTTATTGCACTTATTTTTATTATTTTTTTTATAAAGAAAAATTCAGAGAATTTATACAGTAAAGTGAATGCGATTCTATACCGGGGATTGGTAGATTTTCAAGAAAGAAGAACCAGTTATTAGTTATGCATTTCCGGGGGGAAAAAGGTCAACCATCCTCACAACAGTCGACTTCAAGAGTGTCTCAAGCTCCAATTAGTATTTTTTAGATTATTTTAAATAAAGTTTTACAGGCATTAACATTTTCAATTCCTTCAAGAAAGAAGCAATATTATAGATATTTCGTATTTTTTCCCTATAGGTCAATGCAAGTGCGATCAGTGTCAAAATATTAATGCTAAGAATTAAACTTTGAAGTTTCATAAAAAAACTTCCTTACAAGTACTACCTTAAGTACTATATTACAGAATGTTATGTTTACAACTAATAATTAAACTTTAAAAAACTGTTCTTGCAGATAAAAGTGTGTTTTTAGAAGATGTATTCCAGCAAAGGAAGCAAATATTGATGCATATTAATCAATATAAAAGTATTATAAAAATCCATTGAAATATATATATATAAATTAGATGAAAGTGTTAAAGGATTTTTTTTTATTTATAACTCCCCGTAACACTCGAGGGTCAATTTTTGTAAATACCTCCCTAAGCTAATCTCTGCTTAGCAAAAGTAACACATTGCTAAAAGTTTTGTGTAATCAACGCTTAAAATAGTGTAAATAATTTATATCTGAAGGTATAATACATTAATATTACTTTCTGTTGTATTTATTTTATGTTAAAATTGTAATATTCGCAAGCAACGCCGTTTCTTAAATTGTAATGGTGATTAAATGAAAAACATAGCGAAATGTTAACGATCGAGTCAAGTTGGCAAATGCCTAGCTACTTTCATAGCTTGAGCTTTATTCGAGATTTGTAAGACCCGCCGTGTAGGGGTGAAATGCACTTTAATACTTTATCCAACCGCATTATGATTTACTGCAGTTTTTTTCATACAATATATTTTTTTGGATCACTACATTTAAAATTAAGGTATATACATAAACAAAATACTCCACTTTGGAAAATTTAATCCGTTAGAGCTAATTAATTAAAGGTATTCCACTGTAAAATTAATTATATACGCCGTTCACTTAAAATAAGTATAGTCAAATAATTTTCTAAAGTCTTCATTAACATACAAAAACTTGAGGCATTTAAACTTTGATAAACTATTTTTTCGGGACAAAAATAATAATCTTTGCAATCCGCTGAAAACGCGTCATCTGAAAACACAATATCTGCTACAAAACTATTCGCCTTCCCCGCTAAAATACTCATCATAGAACCCGTGCTGCCATATATCTTGGAAGAGTGGATTTCAAAGAATATTCCTGCTAAGTATTGGTAGAATATTCCTTCTAAGTTGGTGTGGTAGTTAGGAGAAGGGGGTGCCAGTTCAGGTGTCGTCCATGTTACTTGACCATGGTTCAAAATTACCTGAACCGTGGCCAAAAGCCCTCGTGTAGCTGAACAGTGCGACATTAATATTCACTCACTCCAAAAAAATACAGTACAGTAGTTATAATTATTTTTATACTTAAAAATGCAATATCTGCCTATTCAATTAAAACCTTGTTTTAAACAAACATTTATTTTTTCAATGCTTTTATTTTAAGATATGGTCTGACTTGGTGGGGAATTCCCCACCAAATTTTGTTTCTTTAAAATCATTGAACACTGTTTTAAGTGATTTTAAAAATTTTTAAAGTGTAGTGTCATGATTTTTACATATTTTATAAAATATTTTAAGTTTCTTAACAAATGTTTGGCACAGCATAGCTAAAATTGGCTCTTGTGCCATTAAACCCCACACTCACACATATTTTACCAAATGTTTGGCGCAGCTTAGCCACATTTGGCTCTTGCACCATAAACCAAACACTCACTCACTCACCCTATTTAATTAAAATTATAGTGTTATAATTAACTACTAACCACAAACAAATTTTGAAAATTGTCTAAATGATGCAGTGTGAAAGAGAAAGTTTATTTACTTTTAAGTACCAGAACTGACAAAAGCATTTTGAAGAAAAATCAATTTCTTACTACCAAATGTGCATAATAAAATCATTAAAAAAACATTAAAATAAAGAGATTTATAACAACCTCTCCCTTCAAAACTTAGTTTTATTCTGAAACAAAAGAAATATATATATATATATATATATATATATATATATATATTATGCTGATCACAGGAATTAATCAGAAGCAAGCACTTTGCGTAGCCAAAACAAAAGAGTTTTTCACAAACAAAAGATAGATATATGCTGTGATGGGCTTTATTGCAGCACACGCCAGAATTTTTTCCTACTTACTTAAATAGTTTTATTTTGGACACTTCATACAATATCTTTATAAATTATAGCCTATGTGTTATTCTGATGTATAAGCTATATTAGTGTAAAGTTTTATTAAAATTCATTCAGTTGTTTTTGCGTGAAAGACCCCCCAAACATCCTCACAAACTTTCGCATTTATAATATATATTAGATTGTAAATTATTTTATTAAATTGATAATTATTTCATATCTTTTATTTTCAACTTTTCATGATATGCTCACGTCATTCCCCAAGTAGTGTTATCACACCCTTTTACAGGGGCATAACCCATACTTTGAGAAACACTATGATAAAGATTTTATTTCCAGTTTTGAGAATTTAATAACAATACACATGAAATAAAATAAAATATGAGGAAGAAAAGCCAAGCGATTTACATAATAATTTGGCCGATAGCGAAACGAAGATTTGATAATTTAGATATAAAAATGAAAGGGAATAATTGGCTTTTTAATAAATACTAGGCGGTTATGTTCCCTGTAATATTAATTTTTTTTTCACCTTGAAATTTCTTGCCCCCTCAAATCTGTTGCACCCTAAGCATGTGCCTAAGCTGAAAAACGGGCCTGTATATACATAAGATACTGTGAAAATAAAAATTAAACATAGGTAAATATTACAAACTTCACAATATAATTCAGTTTGTTTTCTAAAATTCTACTTCAAAATACTGGTCTATCAAAGTAAAATGACAGTATCACCAACTATTAATATGATTAATTTTAACACTATTTTAAAAAAATAAGCAAATATAGAGTAGTGCAAACACCATAGACACTTATATTTCTCTATCACACCTGGTCCCAGCACAAATCTACTTAAATACATATACTTTTTACATGAACCAAGCTTTAAAGATGTTGTAAAATAACATTTAAGTATGCTTCTCTTATGTAATGTATTAATTAACTATATGTATTAATTTTTTTAAACTCAATATATGGTTTCAGTCAGGCTACTTTCGTATAATTCACATTTTTTAAGCAAATTACATATACAACTACAAAGACAAATAAACATTACATCATATTTTATACTATAGTTAGTACCTAATTTAAAGTACTTTTTTATACTCAAATAGCATTCATGTATATTTACAGTTAAATAAGTAAATATAACTCTCAGCAAAGTTTAATTATTCAGGATAATAATGAATGATACAGTTTGGGATGATTAGGAGCTAAATATGCTATAAATTAAGAGAGCATAAATAAAATATATCAATAGTCTACGATTGTAGTATATATAAAGTCCATGGTAATATACTAAATATTCCTATCGAATCCTGAGATTTGAAAGTTTAATGAAAGCAATAAAAATTATACTATAAATAAACATGTCTTACAAAAATTATTCAAGTAGTTATAATCATTAAAAATTTTCCATTCGTTTTAATTAATGTCTGCCTGTTTAATAATTAAATCAAAAGTTGTAATAGCACGATTTTATTTACAGTGTTCTTTGCTTGAATTTTAAATGTGTCAAAATTATGATTAGCTAAAAATTGTCTCCCTTACATATTTTAAGAGAAGAGAAATGTCAAATTCAAAATATGTGGAAAGCACATGATTTAAGTGAAAAGAAAGGAAAAGGGCCATGATTCTAAAATATGAATATGTGGATCTAAATTAGAAGTTTTTACTTTTTTTAGTTATGATACAGCTTTCTATCTGAAATAACTGAATTATAGTTATATCTGTAAATATAAATTCTGAAACATGTTTAAGAGAGTTCTTGTATCCTAATCTGAAAGTTCAAAATAACTTATATTATAAAATATACATTTCAAAATAAAATGGTCTTACATTGTTGATTGAGCAACAGGATTTGCTTCCACTTCTGAAATTCTGTTGTTCACTTCTTTAACAATAAGAACTTCTGGATAACGCTTCACATTTTCATATATTATTTCTATACTTTCATTAGGATCTCCATTATGTTGTCCCAAAGATTGAGCACTAGTTGTCCCATTTGTGTTCTCACTGATGACAACACGCTCAACATAATCTTCATCATACTCCTCATCAGAATCCTCATACTTAAATAGAAAAAGAAACATATATCAGTGTGAGGATATTTTAACTACAATTCTAAAATATTTGAATATTTTCCTCTTAAATTTTTTTATTATGAATTGAGAGAAAAATAATAAAACCAAAATCATTTTAAGAATTCAATTTTCAATGATTGCATAAAATCATTAAAGCCACTTACACTCACTAATATATCAGGTTGGAGGTAAAGTTCCGTCGTATTTTAAAGAAAATATTTGAATGCATTTATAAAAATATGTGTTTAATATTAACCAATTATATATGCTCCATTATTTGTTACAACTTGTAGCCATTTTCAGGTAACAAATTCCTATTTAGTAGAAGTTCTCGTCCTTGGAGTTAAAATAGCCAGCAACTGCCTTAGAAACACTTGAATTTTTTTCCCGTTAGATAATTTTGCAGACATCTGAACAGGTAAAAATCAGATGGTGCATTGTCAGGTGAATACTGTGGGTGACCAAGGGCTTCCCATCCTAATGCATTCAGTTTTTGTTGTGTCACCATTGCAGTATGCAGTCGATTATTATCGTTGTAGAACACTATTTCTTTTCTGGACGCTAATGCTGGCCTTTTTTCTTTGATAGCTGCATTCAACTTATCCAGTTGATTGCAGTACAGATCCGCCTTGGTGTTTTTTCCCTGTTTCAGCAACTCGTAGTACACTGGACCTTTCCTGTCCCACCACAAATAAAGCATTACTTTTCGTTGATGGATACTTGGTTTTGGAACTGTTGCTGATGATGTTCCTGGTTTGCACACAGTAAGATTTTTTTTCTCTTAATATTCTCGTAAACAATCCACTTTTCATCTTCAGTAATCAGCTTCTCCAGAAACAGCTCCACATTGTGTCTAATTGGATGTGATGATCACATTCTTACACGATCAAAAAAACTCTTACGTTAATTCATGTGGAACCCAAACACTTCGCTTTAACACAAACCCAAGAGATTTAATGTGATCTCCTACAGTTATATGAAGAATGCTTAACTCTTCTGCAATTTCTTGACTTGTTAAATGTCGATTATTTTCCAACATGAATTGCAAAACATCATTATCGATCTTGGATGGTCGTCCAGATCGATCACTTTCTTGGAGACTCAGTTCCCCAGAACGAAATTTTTTTTTGCTAAACCATCTTTGACAATTATGAACATTTACAATATCTTTTCCAAATACCACACATAAATTTTTACATGCAACCAATGCGTTGCTTCCTTTTTGGAATTCATACAAAATGCAGTGTCGTAAATGCACTTTAACTACTGACATGTTTTTCACTTTAACTATTACAAGTAAATGATGAATGGTAAAAATAGGACTCCTTTTATATTATACCACAGCTAAAAAAACAAACAAAAAAATCTGAATGACTCGCTAGCCAGATGTTTTTTTTCTTATTTACAACAAAAATCACCTGACTATTTAAAATACGACAGAACTTTCCATCCAACCCAATAGAATAGAATAGATTTGGCTAGGTGCCTTAAAATTATCCTTACAGAAGTAACAGACTTCCTGAACACTATATAAAAAAATAAATCTATTTTTCATTTAAGACAGAAGTAATTACTTGAGGTTTGATTTAGAAATGATTAAAGGAAAAATTATACTCTTTTTCAGTTTTATTTTTACTCGATATATTCTTTTATAAAATTCATGTCCACATACATGAATTTAAATCTTTTACCCATCCAAATTAATTAAATATTAGGGTAAAAATAGTTTTAATAATCTGGCAATATATATGTTACCATAAAAGTGCATAATTCAGTTACTTCATAGAATAACTAGGTATTGCATGAAATAAGTAAACAAGTCAGTTTATAAGTATAATAGATTAAATATTTCATAGATTACCTCGTAATTTTATGAAATATCCAGTTATTTTATCAAATAACTAACAATGAACCGTTTAAGTGAAAAATAAACAATTTCAAAGTTATTTTATAATTATTTTTGATGTGTAACATCTGGCCTGTCCCCCCCCCCTTCATAGTTTCTTTACTAATGATAGCCTGCTTAGGGCAGAGGAGGGCTTCCACACTAAAGTATCCTTTCACCCATGTTAATCCTATGGTGCCACTTTTTTATGGTATGGGGTTGATATTTGGGGGATCCACTAAAACCCCGGGGCGCATCCCCTCTCCTGGGCAGCAATTTTGCAAATAGCTAGATATCGTAGTCACTCAGTCCATTCGGACCTGGCTCATTCGATCCCTCTTTATCCATTGTATACTTCTACCAATTTTACACATAAGGTCATTCTTTTCATTTTATTTAATTGCTTTACACTACCATAAAATCCAGTGTATTACGTGCACTTTTAACACAAAAAATAAGATTGAAACTTAGTGTTATATGCTGGATATAAAAATAATAGCTTTGAACATAACAAGAGATGAGCATTAAATCTTTTTACTTCTACATGTATCAAAATATATTGTTTCTATAAATGAAACGATTTGCCTTATGAACTAAAAGAGTTATAGTTCTAGAAGAAAACCTATTTTGTCAAAAGTCTGGTATAATACCTTGAATAAATTACTTCAAAACATAAGAGCCAGGTATACTAATATTTCAGATTTCTTCATAAAAAGAGGGACATAAGTTATACAGCAAATATATGTAAAAATTAAGTTTTGAAGTATAGGTGCACGTTATACAGCAGATTTTACGGTATTTTAAATTTTTTAAACTTATTTAAATTGGCAATATCTTAGCTTGTATTTGAGTCTCCATTCTGAGATTTGAAACACAGGTTACATTCATGAAGACCTATACATCTAGCCACTCAGCCCTCGCTTAGTAGGCATAGGGAGGGCTTTAGCACTAAAATATCATTTCCCATTGTTAATCCGATTGTGTCACTTTTTTTGATAGTATGGGGTTGATATTTTCGGGATTGATTAAATTAATGCTCAGATCTCGAAAACCTGGGTTGATTGATTGATTTAATATTAACGTCGCACTGTTCAGCAACACGAGGGCTTTTGGCGACGGACCACGTAATTTTGAACCATGGTCAAGTGACGTGGACGACACCTGAGCTGGCACCCCCCTCTCCTAACTACCACACCACACCAACGGGAGGACGTTTCAGCTCTCGACAGATTTAACGTGCATCGCTGCCCTACACGGCGGGTCTTGGCTCTGCCCTACACGGGGTACTGGGCTCGAACCCGTGACAAAGCAAGCCACGGTCCGATACCCATACCACTCGGCTACCGCGGCCTCGAAAACCTGGGAGGCGACCCCCAGGTGTATACCCCCTACAGGACTGTTTCCTTTATATCTAAATCCTAGACCAACTTGGTCTTCTGTACATTCCTGATTCCATAGATCTCCCCATGAGCTTTCTGCACATATAATTTCATTGGAATAATCCTATTTTCTCTCCCTATTTCAATCTCTCTGGATTTTTGAGTCTGCTTTGAAATTTAAACCGTATTTAATAATTTAACGATAAAGTAATCTTTATTCTTTTGAATACCTAGTTAAAGCGTAGAATTCAATAATATTATATACTCTAACTGACTTGTCTAGTTATTTCATGAAATACCTAGCTATTCTATGAGGTAACGAATTTCGCACTTCAACAGTAACATATATATAAAATTTCTGCCATTTCTTACATTAACTTATTCAGTCCACAGTCAATTATTTTTTAGTAATTAATCCTAAAATAAAAATTCAATAATTTTAAAATGGGTACTAATGTATTAACATCTTCGCAGCCAAATTTGTGTCATGCAAAATACACAAATCTCTGCCAAAATCAGACTGTTTCTTTTTAAAATAAAATAAGTAAGAAACTTTGTTGTTTTGGTACTGTGGCGCAATTCACGAGATGTAAACTTTGCTGCATTGAGGTATAATTGGGCTCATAAGTTCCTTTAAATGTTTACATAAATGTGAATTTTGATGAATGACAGATAAATCACATTAATACTGAAAATAACCTTAAACTACATTTAGTATTTCAATGATTTTGTATTCCTTTCCAGTTCAAGACATAACATTTGCCCCGGATTTTGTAGCTTTCCTTTCGAAATAGGCATAACTAGTTTACTTGATCACCTTTTTTCCTCAGCAATACTCCTTTTAATCATTGTCAGAATTGCAATGCAGCCCCCTCTCCACTTAGTTATACTTAGGTTGCACTGTAAAACTGCAAAAGGACTTCTAGGGACGGACCTCGTAATTTTGAACCATGACCAAGTGACAAGGATGGCATCCTCCTGTCTTAACTTCCACAACAACGGGAGGACACTTGAGCCTTGGCATATTTAACATGCATCAGCCCTCTCAGTATGCTGGGTCTTCAGTAGTATTAGGCTCAAATTAATGACACACACTGCTACGAGTCCATACCTTGATCACTAGGCAACCACAGACTTAGAATAAACTAAATATGCCAAAGTAGGTTGGAAAGTGCTAGCATAATGTTTATGGAATAGTATCACTTTTGTACATAATAGTATGAATCATAAACAATAAACGGATATCAACATGGGCTCAAGTGTAGTATAGGAGGGCCACTTTGGATTTGGCAATTTTTATCTAAATGTCACCGTGAAATAACAAATTCATTCTGGCACACTGTTTAATTTGAGAACTCTTGATTTTTGATTTGACATCTTATGCAGATAAGGTCATGTGTTCTTTTTAAAAAATTGCTATTGGTTAATTAATAAAATAGCACATAATTTTAGCTCAAGCAGACGATTTTCAAATTAACTATTCAAACTTTAATTTATTCTTTCATTTTCAACGTTATTTTCGTCCACATAGGATATCAAACTTTTCAAATCTATTTCCATTATTCCATTTTCCTGCTTATTTGTTCATTGTAAGAGACATATTAGGAAGAATAGCTGGTTTGAAGAGAGTAAGTTGAGTACAATTGAAATTCTTAAATTAACGAATATGTGGGTGTGAATGGCCAACAGTGACTTTATTTATTTTGAACTAAATGTTACGTATAAAACAGTCATGGATTAGATGAGTTTTTGTAGTAAAGTTATGCATGGAAATGTGTCTGTAGAAAAGCTCGATGCTTGGAGGCCCTGATGTGATTGTAGAAATAGAAGAGAGCATGTTCGGCAAAAGGAAGTACAACAAAGGCAAACGAGTTAATGGAACCTGGATGTTTGGAGGCATTGAAATGTAACCAATAAGTGCTTCTTTCATGTGGATCAGAATAGGTTGAAGGACACTCGTCTCATGTCGATGAAGAGCAACATAAAGGAGCATCATAGCGTATTGCTGGAAAGCTTATGACTGCATGATAGATGAAGACTTCCTTCAACACTTTCAGTCAATCATAGTACAGTCGCTCCAAGCCAAACTCTGACACCATAGAAAAAAATCTTGTTTTGCAAAAATAATTTGTGTAAAAGGAATTAAAAAAAGTAAAGATGGTTTTCTAATGGTGAATTTATTGCTCTATATAAAAACAAACCAAATAACGCTAATTCATAAATTATGACAAATTCTGCGATAAAAATAAAATTGTGAAAGAAAGAGCGCAAACAAAACTCTGACATCTCACAATGAAGCGCCAAATAATAGCAACCCTGAGTGAAAATTGTAGACAACTTCAAGAAAACCATCGTAGTTGTTCAGCGGAATTCTCGATTTGACATTTTTTTTCATTTATTGCAGAAAAAAAATTAATTTATTGAAAATGTCTAGGTAAAGGGGCCAAACGAGCATAGAGTTAAGGAAATTTATTATTAAGCACACTGAAGATGGAAAGTCTGTGCGAGAAATATCGGAGATTGTCAAAAGAAGTCATTCCACGTTCATGACATCATAAAACGCTACAAAACCAATAATCACTTGGAAAATAACAAGATTTTGGTAAAATCCTAGGAGGACCCACTGCTGTTTTTGGCGCCAAAAATTTTTCGCCAAAAAGCGCCAAATTGAAGGTTTTCAAAAAGGCGTCAATGACGAAAAATTCTTGGGAAGCGCATGCGTCAGCGGGGGATGAAATGGGCGTTTCGCAAAGATGAAAACGAATAAATACATTAAATTAATCATTATATAAAGAAAAAAACGGAGAAAGCAATGAAATTCATTTTAAAAAAGCATTCTAAAACCAGTGTGTACAACATGATTTACATTTTTAAAAAGGACAAAAGGGCGTTTCGCAAATATAAAATTGAAGAAATACATCAAATCAATCATTTTAAAAAATTTTAAAAGGCACTTACCTTACGCTTGCATTTCGTCATGTTCCGTTGGTGGATACATCCTTGCGATGGATGCAAGGAATTCATGAAAATTGTCATCCACCAACTTGTGACCTGTTCTTATTAACTTTCAAGTCATTCACCACGAACGCATTCATGCTCTTGCCAAACCAATATCTGGTCAAACGCAAGATAATTATTATAGCAAGTTTGCTTTCGCTAAACCAAGTGCCCTTTCTCACACTCCGAACAACGTCGTGGCGATTATCTTTCGACTGGTTGCGGCAACGCCATTCGTAGCCGTCAACCGTTCCTTTCGTTCTTACAAACGCATATTTTTTAAACCTCGGACATTCATAACGAGAAGCAATTAAATTCGCTTTCATACACCATTCTAATGTCTCTTTCTTCCCCTTTGTGCCCAGGAGCACAAAGAAACCTGTCGTAGCCTCACTTTCAATTAATTTCCTTTCACACGCCATTCTTAACAACCGGTGGAGAGCAAACGAAGTCAAATGTCAAAATGACGTTTTTTTTTTTCGGAAAAGGCGAAAAGCGTTGTACTTTTTAGGGTTGCCATTTTTTAGGTGATTTGAAAATCAAATTTTTGATGAAATGGAAGGGTTACCATATTGTAACCTTTATCGCTCAAAATTTGGCGACAAAAAAATTTGGCGACCAAAAAGTGGGTCCTCCTAGGATTCAACCCAAGATGTTCACAGAAGAAGATGAGCAATATTTAGCGAGAAAAGTGAAAGCAAATCCCTTCCTTAGCACTCCAAAGCTAGCTATTATTGCTGAAAATGAATTAGGGAACAAAGCTAGTCCATCAACAATTAGAAATGTGCTCCATAAGAAATATCTCACTGGAAGAAAAGCCAGACAAAACTCTTTCATAAGTAAGCGAAATCAAAAAATAAGACATGAATTTGCAAAGGAGCATGAAAACAAGGATTTTTCTTATTGGAAACAAGTATTATTCATTGACGAGAGCAAATTCAATATATTTGGATCAGATAGCAAACCATATGTTTGACGAAAATAGAATGAGGAATTGCGTAGACAAAACTTGAAACAAACTGTGAAGCCTGGTAACAGATCAGTAATGGTCTGGGGATAATTTTCAACTGCTGGCCCAGGACCTTTGCATTCCATTGAAGGGAGAATGGATCAGAATGTATACCTTGACATTTTAAAAATAAATTTGTCACTATGTGTGCACATACTTTCGCTTGTCAATAATTGGGAGATTTTATCAGGAGGCTGTTTCAAGTAAAACTGAGTTGAAAATATTCAGCCTAATTTTTGTGAAAAATTGGTGCAATCTATGCGTAAACGCCTTAAAATTGTTATAAAAAACAAAGGATTACATAAAAAATATTAATTCATTTGAAATATTAACTAGTTTTAAAAATCTTAGCCATCCGAGTTTGGATTGTGCGTTAATTTTGTTTTTTACCTAATTTCTAATTACAATGTAATAATTTATATGTTTTGCTATCTGTTTTCAATACTGCAATAAATATATTATTGAAAATGCATTTAACTATTTTGCTAATCATTTTTATTTAAAATTTTTTTACTTAATTAGTAGATTTCCTTTGATATCTGAGTTTGGTTTGGAGTGACTATGTTCTTGAAAGATCCAGAAACAGGCGCTCACACAAACTAAATCAAGGGTTCATGCAGTGACAATAAAAAATCTATATGTGGGACCCGCAGGTGTAGGAATCAATTTGATTCTTACCTTGCGGAGTGCATGTGGAGAAAGCTGAAGGGACCCAGCAATCCAAATGACTTATTCACTGCCTATTGAGAGGCAGCGAAAGAAATATACCCTCTTTTGGAAGAACCCTCCTGAAGGCAGGTAGGCCTACTTCCGAAATATTCTACTTTACGACTTCTTTTTGCTTTAAATTTTTTTTTTAATTTTATGCTTTATTGATATCTTTATAAATATTTCTTTTTATTTCATATTAATATCTCATTTTCATTTCAAAATTACAATTTCAAAGTTTTTGGAACATCTACCATGAAAATATGTAGCTAGGCTATTGAATCCAGTTGCCAAAAAAAATGCCCATCGCTGAATAAAGTACCTTGGCGACCGTTTTTAGTCGCTAAAAAAATTAACTGTGCCAAGTGCCCCCTACTTTAACCATCAACATGCATCCAAATTTACATGAACTCATAATTAAGAATGTTACTAACACCAAAATCTATCAATTTTTGAATAAGCAAAATCTGAAGACCTTAAACCAAAAATAAATTTCATTAAAGTTTTAAAAAACTCAGAATTTTAGTATATAATCTGAAGTTTCCATTTGATTTTACTTCATTTAAGTCACAGAGAAGGAACAATAACATTAAAACCTTTTAAAAAAAAGATTACTTAATAAACCGAAATTTTGTTCATAATAAATCAGGAGCAAAATTATAAATTTCCATTTCATTTTTAAGAATTTACAGGAAAAAAACCAAATACAATATAATAATGTAGCGTTTTGGAACTACCAAAATTATTATTCATATAAAATTGAACACCGTCAAAGCCCAGAAACAAAGGTACGGTAGTAAAAATACACAGGTAATACGAATTGCGAAAGAACAGTATTGAAAATTTTTTGTACGTTTATTACAACATTTACAAGAAATCAAAACTTGACAGAAGAAAACTTATTCAATATAAGAGATAAAATTACGTTACCATTCTGGAACCTATTTTTTTTTTTTTTTGTCGCTTTGGTAATCGATTTAAATTCAACCAGATTGAAACCAGGAACACAACAGAAGACAGCTAAATCGAATTCCCGGCACGGACTAACAGTTCAGTTCAGTTCAGTTCAGTGCAAGCACTGAAAAAGTGGAGACCTGGCTAACGCCTTATGCTCCGATAAAATTTTGATCAGTTTCTAATCCAAGATATAACACACAGTTCGTGATTGCAGTCTATCTGTAATTTGAATTATCGAGTTGTGCTTCAATTGAGATTGAAGAAAGTAGAGTATAGAGTAACTGGAATTTTAGAATCTATTGGATGATGTCAGAAATTTTTCAACTTTTTGAACATGCTCTATTGATTTACACTTCGCTATTGAGGAATAAGACCATTCGCCGTGGTTGGAGATAAAATTTTTCAAAATTTCACGCTGTGATTTGTATTTGGTACAGTTTAATATAAAATGTTCACTAGTTTCGGGTACTTTACAATCTGCACACAAAGGAGAATCTGTTAATTTAAAAGGAAATATATATCATTTAACGGTAACTTTTTAACTCGCAACTTATTGATTAAAACTTCTGTATTTCTATTTTTTGCTGCCTGTCTGTTCCATTTTTCAAGATGAGAAATATAAAAAAATTTGTATGTCTCTTGCTCTTTTTCCATATTTCTTCACTTTTGATTTTGTGTTGTTTTTTAAAATAGGTATGTAGATCTTCATAAGTTATCCAAGAAATAATATTCCACGGCTCTGGAGAGGCTTTAGCTAATTTGTCAACTTCTTCATTAATCTCTATTCCCTTGTGAGCTGGTACCCAAATGAATGTAATTGATTGAGCTATTTGGAGGCACTGATGTAAAGTTGAACTTAAATTTAATATTATCGTATTGGATTTTCTATTAATATTTTGGATGCTTTTAAGACTGATAAGCTGTCCGTCAAGATGATATAGTTTTCTGTTTCAGAAACCCAATTTTTTAATGCAGTCCATATGGCTATAGCTTTAGCTGTGAATATTGAAATCATGTCTTTCAGTATGAAATTTTGTCGAATTTTTCTTAGGGATTAAAATTCCTATTGATGTTTGATTAGTATTTTTGGAACCATCGGTTTGCTATTATGATATTGTTATTAAATTTTGGCTGAATGTAATCATTAAACATATTTTTGTACTATATCATCTGGAAGATCTTTGTTTTGAAATGGTAGTTCATGAGTATATATATTTATTTTGCGATTATCGTAGATTGGGGGAGGAGGGGATCCATTGAAGAATATCTACTTTAGAGATGCATAATTCTTGGAGAAGGTTGATCGTCTTTTGAAAAATACTGATCTCTTTTCTCTATATTTATAAAAATTACTATCTATATTCCAAAATAACCTAGCGTTCGGTGACCAGTCTTTTAATGCTATTTGCTTGGTTATAAATTTTTGGCAAAGAAAATTATGGCGAGAATTAATATTTCCATTCATAGACTCTGCTCTTAATAAATCCAACGGGGGTATTTCTTGGGAGACCTAGGGCTAACCGTAAGGCAGCATTATAAATCGGTTCTAGTTTTTGTCTGTTGCTATTGCTAGAAAAGGAAAATAGTTGACTTCCATAGTCAAAGATAGAACGGATTGTGGCATTAATAATATTTAAAAGATGATCAGATCTTGTTCCTATTTTCGGAGAAGATAAGGCTTTAATTGCATTTAAATATTTGAATCCTTTTTGACGTAGGTAATTAATATGATTTTTCCAGGTGGTATTGGGGTCGAAGATGATACCCAGGATTTTCAGACTCTTCACTTCGGGAATAGGTTTGTCGCATATTTTAAGTAATGGAGGTATTGTGCTTCTTTTTCTGGAAAAGTTGAGTAGACTGCTTTTTTCTGGAGAGGTGGATAATTTCCATTTTTTACACCAGACTGAAATTTTATTTAAAGATTCTTGCATTTCGCCTATTGTTTTATTCCAATTCGTACCACAATTATATAAAAATATGTCATCAGCATAAACCAGAAGATGGCTGTCGTGTTGAATTTCAAAAATAACTGACATATAAATCATAAAAAGGAAAGGACTTAAGATAGACCCTTGGGGTACACCATAATTGTTTGTAACGATTTTGAAAAATGTTTCTCCATTTGATTTGAATTGTTCTTTGATGTAAGAAGTTTTGAATCCATCGTAGTAATCTACCAGAGTATCCAACTTTGTTTAGTTTAGAAATAAGGCCATTTGGCCACACTGAGTCATATGCTGCTTTAATATCCAACGCTACCAAAATAAAATATTCTTTGCGTTCTCTAGCCAGTATGATGTCATGTTGTAATTGAAGTAATGTATTAATGCTGCTTCTGTGAGGGTAAAAACCATGATGATTAACAACGGACTAACAGTTCAGTTCAGTTCAGTGCAAGCACTGAAAAAGTGGAGACCTGGCTAACGCCTTATGCTCCGATAAAAATTTTGATCAGTTTCTAAACCAAGATGTAACACACAGTTCGTGATTGCAGTCTATCTGTAATTTGAATTATCGAGTTGTGCTTCAACTGAGATTGAAGAAAGTAGAGTATAGAGTAACTGGAATTTTAGAATCTATTGGATGATGTCAGAAATTTTTCAACTTTTTGAACATGCTCTATTGATTTACACTTCGCTATTGAGGAATAAGACCATTCGCCGTGGTTGGAGATAAAATTTTTCAAAATTTTACGCTGTGATTTGTATTTGGTACAGTTTAATATAAAATGTTCACTAGTTTCGGGTACTTTACAATCTGCACACAAAACGGACTAACAGTTCAGTTCAGTTCAGTTCAGTGCAAGCACTGAAAAAGTGGAGACCTGGCTAACGCCTTATGCTCCGATAAAAATTTTGATCAGTTTCTAATCCTAGATATAACACACAGTTCGTGATTGCAGTCTATCTGTAATTTGAATTATCGAGTTGTGCTTCAACTGAGATTGAAGAAAGTAGAGTATAGAGTAACTGGAATTTTAGAATCTATTGGATGATGTCAGAAATTTTTCAACTTTTTTGAACATGCTCTATTGATTTACACTTCGCTATTGAGGAATAAGACCATTCGCCGTGGTTGGAGATAAAATTTTTCAAAATTTTACGCTGTGATTTGTATTTGGTACAGTTTAATATAAAATGTTCACTAGTTTCGGGTACTTTACAATCTGCACACAAAACGGACTAACATATGGAAATAAATTTGTTCAAGTGAAAAGTTACAGTTAATCTAAAAATTAAAAAAAAAAAAGAAGAAGAAATATAATGTGTTTTATGTAGCTATGAGTATGCTTACAAAATAAAATACTTATTTCAATAAGCATAAAATTTGACCAGTGTTTAAAGAGAAAACGAAAATTTATGGACGAAAGCTTAAGCAGTGTAGCTAGAGAAGGCAAAGGGGACATATGTTCCGATACTGATATAAAAGGCACCCTTAAGGCCGGACAAGTAATCCTTGATTTTGTTGGGGGTACTCAAGTCTTTTATCTCCAAACTAGATGGGTTGCTTTTACATTTTTGGCCTCTTTTTGAAAATTGCCAGGTTCATCTCGTTGGCTTAATTGAACCTACTAAAACTTTCTTTCTGTAGCGATTGATTGATTGATTGAATATTAACGTCGCACTGTTCAGCTACACGAGGGCTTTTGGCGACGGACCACGTAATTTTGAACCATGGTCAAGTGACGTGGACGACACCTGAGCTGGCACCCCCCTCTCCTAACTACCACACCACACCAACGGGAGGACGTTTCAGCTCTCGACAGATTTAACGTGCATCGCTGCCCTACACGGCGGGTCTTTAGTGGTACTGGGATCGAACTCGTGACCAAGCAAGCCACGATCCGATACCTATACCACTCGGCTACCGCGACCCCTTCATTCTGTAGCACTCGTGCTGTTAGGTTCTAGTATGAAATGCTAGCGGCGTTTTGTGAGACTGTCTTCGGTTAATGTTAAAGAATAGAACCCGAATTCGGAACACTTTTTCAGATATATAAGAAATGAAAATTATATTCTGGCTTCACTATCCTTCAGAAAGAAGCATTTTTTTTTTTGTATCATACTTCCCTTTTTTAACAGAGTTGATTCATTTTTTATGGTATAAAATGTTTTTCGCGTTTTTCTCCTATACCGTAATGTTAAATGGGCTATTCCTTCCTGTATTAAAATGAAAAAGAAAGTATTCATAGAATATTTTGAAATTTTTAAACAGAACCTTTTAAGAACACTATTGTTGAGATACGAGCTATTTTTTTATTTAACTTATTTGCAAAACTCCTCATGCCCCGCATTGCATAACATGAGGCTTACAGACTTCAGTGGTAACACAATTATATCAAAAAACAAATTTGGAGGGGAAAAAGAAAAAAAACATTTAAGACAAAAACATAAAATAAAAAATGAAGAGTGGAAATACACAAATATAAATAAGGGAGGTACCAATAAAACTTTAAAACTCTATACAGTAGACAAATTTTCTTAAGACATTTAGGCTCTCAGTACATTTGACCAACAAAGACAAAACAGGTGGCCAGGAAATACCTAAACGTTTCAGCTCCTTTCTAAAATTTTCTCTTTTACAGAAATAAAGTTTATAATACAACAATACATGTTCCACAGTTTCAGCATCCTGACCATAACAACAAATATCACTACCAATTAAATTAAATCTATATAAATAGCTATTAAAATGTCCATGTCCTGTTAGAATGTGGGATAACTTTAAATCAGTAACAAAATTCTTACATTTAAGCCATTGATAAATGGTCGGAAAAACCTTTTAGTCTACAAAGCTTTAGGCGAGGCCAAGAATTCGGTGTTTAAGGAAGAAACAGTTCTTTCCCAAGCTAAATGCTTCCAATGGGACAATGGCACAGACATCAAAATGTTCATATCTTGGCAAGTTGCCTCATTGGCCAACTGATCCGCTCTATCATTGCCGAGATTTCCGCTATGGCCCCGAACATAAGAAAAGTGGATGTCACAGTCTATGTAGTACAGAATAGACTGAACCTCTACAACAAGTTTTTCTGTAGAGTTTACGTTGAGCAAACAATGGAGTGAAGAGAGTGAGTCAGTGCAGATGAGAAAGCTAAGTGTTCCATCCTGGCGGAGAGAGTCTTGAATCAAATTTACGGCAAGATTAATGCAGAGTAGTTCGGCTTGAAAAACAGAGCATTAATCTCTTAATCGATGCTGGAAAGTAACATTTTGGACCATGATCAAGTGACGAGGATGACATCTGAGTTGGTAGCCCGTTCTCTATATTTTCACACCACGCTAACTTGAGGAGTTGAGCCTCAAGAAATTAACGCGCAACAGTCCCTCTACGACGAATCTTAAGTGGCGTCAGGACTCGAACCCACGACTCGACAATCTGGTCTGACTAAAGAGAAATCACTGTATAAACTACTATAATGTATTCTATCTGAAAAGATTTGTGAAATATCAATATCATTAATTATCTGTTAATGTTTAAATATATTAAAGGTATATTTATAAGATTGTATGCTTTGTCCTGCCTTATTTTTTGAAAAATGTAATGCGGTAAAAGCTTAGAAGTGTGTTAATTTTAAGTAATCTTAATTTGTTTCATTATTGCAGATGCAAGTTATTCAGCGCGCATTCTTGACATATATATATATGTTAGGTTTGAAAAGTTTAGCTTCAAAATTAAGTATGTAATAAATGAAAATAGAGCGAACTCTTTACCATCGCGTAAGGATTTATGGGTAAATAAGCCTATTTAAAGGTGGAGCGAGCACTGACGAAGAAAAACAAATACTCGAAAAAACTTAGCTGGTGACTCCTCACCGAGATGTCTTTTGTACCAAACGGTTGCGCGCCAAAGGGCCGCCATGTTAGATTTCATGAGTTTGAAGAACAATAAAGAAGTTATTTTAGAGATGATGCTCTCCTCATTTTACCAGCAGCCCTGTGGCCTGATATATATATATATATATATATATATGTATATATATATATATATATATATATATATATATATATATATATATAAATATATATATATATAATATATATATATATAAATATATATATATAAATATATATATATAAAATATATATATAAAATATATATAAATATATATATATATAACTATATATATATATATTTATATTTATATATATATATTTATATATATATATATATAAATTATATATATATATATACAAGGGATATTCGGAAACTAAGGTCGAATCGTCGTAGCTAATCGAATGTCGCGCAAACATTGAAATGCGCATGCGTACCAACTCCCGACATACCTTGCTCGTCAAACGACGCCATTTGCATTGG
>BMAU01002576.1:15000-17500 GCA_019973935.1 Trichonephila clavipes | reverse complement strand
TAAAAATTATAAGAATATAGGAATAAAAGAATACAAGAATATAAGAGCACTTTTTTATTATTTTTGAGTCGGAAAAGTGGACTCACTTCAATAAAAACTTTTAGTATGTATGAAAATTTTCTCAATATTCACTGTAACTTAACAATATCGCATACAATATTTTGAATCTTTCCGTAACCTTCTAAAAAATTCGTTTCATAGACAAAATTCTTGATTTTCTCTTACATCACACATTCACTAATATAAACTGTATCACCTTACTTAATTTTGAACACATCTCTCTGAGAAATCTGCGTCATCAACTCACAGATGTTCAGGGATGCTGATAAGAAACAATGAGAGGTGTACATATCAAACTAAACAAGTTTGTCCTCTTAATGTTTCGAGACATATACAAATTGATAATGATTGTATTCTCGCTTAACCACTGTATAATATCCAAAATTAAACTTCAAGTTATTAAGTTAATTTTAATTTTAGATAAGGAAAATTTCGAGAAATAGTGAATCCTGATATATGGCCAGTATATCAAAACACACAATTTCAAAACAAAAAAAAAATTAAAAAAATTAAATGACATGCAATAAGATTACTGCTGAATAAAATAATTAACAAAACAATAAAATTCAGTGGAGAAAAAAGAATACAACATGACTTCACTTTTGTTTCTTATAAAAATCAATATATCTAGTATTAGTTCATTAGTCATTTTTCTAAGAACATAATTTATATCTTTCACTTTAAAACACCAATTTCTATCATAACTCTTAACTCATTCGACATCGTAAAAGATAAAATTATGAGAAGTATATTAAAATTTCTCAAAATTTTGTATGACAAAATCTATAAACTTTTGTTTTCTCAATTAAAATATGAAGAATATCTCATTTAACACAACTATATTATAAAAAATTAAATACCATATATATATTATTTTTTTCGCAGTTCTGTTCAACAAAACTCAGTTACTTCAGTGTTACTACAATTGGAAATATATAATCTAACTGACCTCCACTTTGCAGCGTCAGAACCACTTGGTGAACGGCAATCCAGATGTTGTTGTCACTTTATTTCACTAGTAAAATTTTATTTATTTATTTATTTTTCCATGTTGATACTTCACTATTTCAAAGTATTACCGTGCAGACTTTCCAGCGAAGAAGATTTTTTTTTCTGGTAGTGTTGGTCCTTCCATCATTGTATCACTGGAACTAAATCGCAATGCCATTCGAAGAAGAACATATCTTATTATTATTATTATTCTGGCGGAAGGGATTGGCGGACGCCTTTCATCACTGAGTTGGGGAATTTATGCTTCTCTTTTTGTTTTGTTTCTTTTTTCGTCATTCGAAAGTTGGTTCTTTCAAGGCAAACTTGCTGGTCTCTTCAGCAACGGTAGAAATAACGTTCGGCGGTAAACACTGCATTCTTCTCGGGGTTAAGAGCGATGTTCTTCCATGGATCACTAGCGCGTTTTTTTTCTTTTTCCGTACCATTTTTTATTCTGGAAATCCGACGTCTTCAGCATATTGGCATATGGTGCATTCGGTGTTCCGTCAAATTCTCCATATCAGTTATTATGGTCGCTGGCTTTAGTTTTTATATTAAAATTATTTTATAAAAAGATTATTTTTTTTACGTTAAGATTTGAAATTTAGTGGCAAAATAAGATCCTGCCGGCTTTAATTCTGTCATGATTTTGGAGACAGAATCAGATTAAAAGTTAGAAAAGGACGGATCAGATTAAAAGTTAGAAAATGAAAAGACGACCTTTATTCATTCATTTGTACATCTGTTCTGACTGTGAGCAGGGAGGAAAAAAAGCACGCCATGGTGGTGGTTTCACGTGAATAACACGTGAAAAACATATGGTAAGTATCGCTGCTTTGAAGATGGTGCTTGCAAGTTAATGCTGACATATGTTGACTATTAAATCTAACGATCTGAATTAGACATGTTTATTGGCTAGGCCATATGTTCGGAAGACATAAATGGGTGATTAGTTTGATACTTGAATATGAGAACGGAGAAAGATGGCGTCAAGTGCTAGATAAGGAATTTAATTTTTAATCTAATTTAATTATCCTTACATATATATATATATATATATATATATATATATATATATATAAATTTATAAATACATATAAATATATAAATTTATATATATATATATATATATAAATATATATATATAAATTTATATATAACATATATATATATATAAATATATAAATATATAAATATATATATATAAATATATATATATAAATATATATATATATATATATATATAAATATATATATATAAATATATATATATATAAATATATATATATATAAATATATATATATATATAAATATATATAAATATGCTATATATATATATATATAAAATATATATATATATATATATGTAAATATATATAAATATGTATATATATATATATATATATATATATATATATATATATATATATACTAGCTGGTATACCCGTT
>BMAU01002576.1:7500-10000 GCA_019973935.1 Trichonephila clavipes | reverse complement strand
TTCAGAAAATGCTTGATGAAGGTATCGTCCAACCCTCTGAAAGTCCTTGGTCATCACCCATTGTGCTCGTAAGAAAAAAAGACGGTAGTTGGCATTTTTGCGTCGATTATCGCAAGCTGAATAGCGTCACGAAAAAAAGACGTTTATCCTCTGCCTCGTATTGACGATACGCTCGACTGTCTGAAAGGTGCCATGTTCTTTTCTTCCATGGATCTCCGATCTGGTTATTGGCAAATAGAAATAGACGAAGCGGATCGTGAAAAGACGGCATTTATTACCCCCGAAGGCTTATACGAGTTTAAAGTCATGCCGTTTGGTCTCTGTAATGCACCTGCGACCTTCGAGAGAATGATGGACAATTTGCTACGCCATTTTAAATGGACTATGTGTCTTTGTTACCTAGATGACATAATAGTGTTCTCAGAAACTTTGAAGACCATCTTATACGATTAAGACTTGTTCTAAAATGTCTTCAGGAAGCTGGTCTTAAATTAAATTCAAAGAAGTGTCTTTTTGCTGCCCAAGAAGTAAAGATTCTGGGCCATCTTGTATCTAGTAATGGCGTTCGTCCCGATCCCGACAAAATAAAAGCCGTAAGAAATTTTCCCACTCCAAAGAATATACATGACATACGAAGTTTTCTTGGCCTTTGTTCATACTTTAGAAGATTTATTAAAGGTTTCTGTTATCTCGCCGAACCTTTGCAGTCGTTGCTGAAAAGTGGCGTGGAGTTTCATTGGGGTCTTGAAGAGGTGGAAGCATTTAACAGTCTTAAGAAAGCAATCTTACTTCGGATCCAGTATTGGGGATGTACGACGAAAGAGCTTCTACAGAAATCCATACTGATGCAAGCGGGTACGGTATCGGAGCTGTCCTAGTACAAATTCAGAATAATGTCGAGAAAGTTATAGCATACGCTTCTAGAACTCTGACAAAAAAGCCGAAAAGAATTATTCCACCACAGAAAGGGAATGTCTTGCCATCGTATGGGCTACCAACAAATTTCGGCCGTACATATTCGGAAAACACTTTACTGTTGTAACTGACCATCATTCCTTGTGCTGGCTCATGAATTTAAAGGATCCTTCAGGAAGGCTTGCCAGATGGGCCCTCCGACTTCAAGAGCATGATTTTGACGTAAAATATAAAACCGGTAAGAAGCATAGTGACGCCGACGCTCTTCGAGAAATCCAGTGGAAGAGGAAACGGAAACATCAGACAAATTTTTAGCAGTCACGACGAGTATGAACCTTGCGATGGAACAGAAAAGGATCAAGACCTTGCGAAATTAAAACTTTTGAGCAACTCATCCAAAAAACGAAGAATTCAGATTTATCGACGGTATCCTTTGCAGGAAGAATTTTGATCCAGATGGAAAGTTGTGGTTGCCAGTCATTCCTAAACATCTACGAGCAGACATACTAAGGCACTTTCATGACGCCCCCACCGCAGGACACCTTGGTTTCGCGAAAACTTATGACAGGATACGCAAGAGATTTTACTGGCCGAGAATGTACCGAAATGTCGTTCGGTATGTCATGCATTGTCGGGAGTGCCAAAGGAGAAAGTCCGTTCCTCAACGACCACCTGGACGTTTAGTTCCCATCCCTCCAGCTATAGCTCCTTTCCATCGCATTGGAATTGATCTCCTTGGGAGATTTCCAAAAAGTCTGCTCATGGAAACAAATGGATAATAGTCTGCACGGATTACTCAACACGATATGCAATAACAAAAGCCTTGCCGACAGCCGAAGTCGACGAAATAGCGAAGTTCTTACTTGAAGAAATTGTCCTCAGGCATGGAGCTCCTCGAGTAATGTCACAGATCGTGGAGCCGTCTTTCGATCCAGACTTGTTTCCTCTCGTCGACTTGTGTAACATTGATCATCGTTTCACAACGGCGTATCATCCCCAAACAAATGGACTGACGGAGCGCTTCAATAAGACCTTGGCCGACATGTTGTCAATGTATGTGGATGTAGAGCAGAAAAATTGGGATGAAATTCTACCATTTGTAACCTTCGCTTATAATACCGCTAACAAGAGACCACAGGTTTTACGCCGTTCTATTTACTTCATGGTCGTGAAGCGGAAACGACACTAGATACAATGCTACCATTCTGTCCTAATGATTTTGATGACAATAACATCACCAAGATAGCAGCCAGAGCCGAAGAATCACGACAGCTAGCCCGAGTGCACACTCTGAGAGCTCAAGACAAAGATCGTCGACGTTACGATTCCAAACACCAAATGGTATCTTACGCTCCCGGAGATCTCGTATGGGTTTATACTCCAGTGAGAAAAGTCGGTCTCTCCGAAAAACTCTTAAGAAGGTATTTCGACCGTATCAGGTGCTACGCCGTTTATCAGCCGTGACTTACGAAGTACAAGATTTTGATCCTGCTTCACGAAAAAGAAAACTAAGAGAAGTTGTCCATGTACTGCGTATGAAACCGTACCATGATCCTGCCGAGCAAATCGAAACCGAGGATATTCC
>BMAU01002576.1:0-2500 GCA_019973935.1 Trichonephila clavipes | reverse complement strand
CCGTTAATAGAACCCCAGACCTGTGTTGTGGAAGCACTATACACTTTCACTCAATCCTATTCGGTGAAAAATAAAAATTTAATGTTAGAATCTTATATATAAATCCCTAATGAATGAAGGAGTCCAAACTTTTTTTCATGTAAACTGTTTAGACAGAAATGGTTAATTATGAACATTTCACAAGTTGCAAAATTAAAATTAACCGTTATAGTTAACATAAATTTTTAAGGGTACAAAAGGTGTATTTCGGCTGCACGAATTAATTTTTAAAAGGAATAATGGTTACGAAAAAAGTAGTACAAATCTATCTAAAGTAGGGTTGGTTACCTTAGATATTGTCAAACACAACAATGTATTGAAGCCAATTCCACAATTTGTTGTTATAAAATGTATGGAAATTACAAGATTTATTTTGCATTTGTAATTTATATATATATATAATTTTTCCTGGGAGCTTTAAAAGCTAGAGCGGCATCCATCAAAACCGCGGTTCTCTCTCTGTTTTACCAGATCGCCCTGACTAAGCCGGCTCTGCCATAGTAAGTGAAAATGCCGGATTTTTTTGTTTGTCAAGATCATTTTATAGCAGACTGCATTTTTCATGTATTTTAGATGGTCGTTTTATATTTTCTACATCAATATCTTAATGTCTGAATTTAAAAATTACATAAAATTCTTTGACATTCGCATCAATGACCATGATAATTTTTATTAGTATATGAATGTTTCATCAAACGATTACATGACTAATATTAACACACACACATTATTTTAACCATTTAATTGATATCAAGTATAACATAACGCACACAAATTTTCTAAACTTTAAAATAAATATTTCGAAACTACTTCAGATATACTCAAAATTTTTTATTCCTACGCTTTAGCTTCTCAGTTTTGTTTTTCATGTAAGAATTTATTGTAATTGTATATTCATCAATTTTTTTAGTATATTTTGTTGTCCAGCATGCGGTTTTCAACCGAATTGTATGAAATCTTCGAAATATATTAAATGAATGATTGAATATTAACGTCGCACTGTTCAGCTACACGAGGGCTTTTGGCGACGGACCACGTAATTTTGAACCATGATCAAGTGACGGACGACACCTGAGCTGGCACCCTCTTCTAACTACCCCACCACACCAACGGGAGGACGTTTCAGCTCGACAGATTTAACGTGCATCGCTGCCCTACACGGCGGGTCTTTAGTGGTACCGGGCTCGAACTCGAGATTAAAGCAAGCCACGTTCCGATACCTATACCACTCGGCTACCGCGGCCGAAATATATTAAAAAGATACCAAAGAAGCTATATAATAAAAATTTGAAATTTTTATTATACTCAAACAATTGCTAAAAACTTATGGTAAATAATTTTTTAACTGCGCAAGGATGCATTTTTTTTTCGAAATTTCAAATGGAATTTCTAACATAAAATTTCTAGCTTTATAAGGTCGAGATTTCAAAACATATCCAGATTTTAATTACTTATTCAGTTAGCCTTTTAAAAAGATAAATGTTGAGGTATTTTGTATAAATAGATATTTTTGAACAATATATAATTCGAATGTTTTTCAATAGCCTGAATTTAAAATTAGTTTTTATGTTTATTTATATGCATAAATGTCTACTGTAAATGTTTCCGTATATTTTTGATTACCATTTATTCAAACATTCAAGTTATAAAAAATGTGTGAAAAATCTTCATTCATGTTGTCTTTGATGTAAAACTGAAGTGCAAGCACTTAAAATTCAAATATAATTGGTGTATTTTAACAATATATAACCAGGCACTGTACTTTAAACTTCCTGAACACTTAGGCTTTGAAATCTAAAAAAAAAAAACTAATAAATCTTAATCAGTTTTTTTTTTTTTCGTTATTATTTTTATCAAAGTGTAAGAAAATGTTTCAAATGATTTGGATGAAGTTTTTAAATTTATTCATTTTTAGTGGGTTGAAAATTGAAAATGTTCCAAATTTTAAAGAGTTTGATGTTTTATTAATTTTTCTTTTGGTATCTATAATAAAAGGGTCAATCAGTGTTTCAAAACTGAAAGTTTGAATAAGAAAAATGAAACGAAAGAGAATATACTTAAAAAAGATAATTTGTCTAACCATATAAAATAGCAGATTGCCCTGGACACACGCCCCAACTTGTTACAGTTTGAAATTAATATGAAACCAAAAGGGAATTGTAACATATTTTACTTATGCGTTGGGACTTTTTGAAACTTTTTAAAATACAAGCTAGCAAAGAAACACACACTTCTTGGGTTGTAAAGAAATTTCTCCCCGATTTTTACGATTGGGGGTCAAAACACGGGGTTCCCTGCGAGCCATAAAACTCCTGCTGTGTTGCTTCCCTCCGTCCCTCATTATCTTTCAAGATGTTAAACCTTAAAAGGGGGAAAGGATTTCAGAAAAGTGCGGCTAATCCGCTTTTGAAAACGTTACTTGAAGGCAGAAAAATCCGTGCAGTCCATTTTCGAAGCCTCT